>NAGG01000049.1:0-62593 GCA_003031705.1 Calonectria naviculata
GGTCCAGGGGGTCCATTCTCAGGGGCGCCCTGTGCTGGCATGTCGGGGTGGTGAGGATACAGAGGGGGCGGTGCTTGGTGCTGAGGGTAAGCGGACTTGGGGGATGGCATCCTTGCATCGTGGGCTGGACGGCCATCAGGGCGAGGGCTGTTGGTAGGTCGGAAAGGAGCCATTCCGTTGGGAGGGTTAGAGCCGTTGGCATTGCTAGAGGGAGGAGCAACGGAGGATGAAGGTGTAGCGCCGCCCCAGTTGGGGTTGGCAACACGACGCTCAGAGGCAGAAGTCTGAGACTGAGGCGGAGGAGGTGGCTGTGAGTACTGATGTCCTTGAGGAGGAGGCGTGCCGCGGCGAGCGGGCCCTGGGCGGTTCGGGTCATTATAGGGCTGGCGCATCTGTTGATCCTGCTGAGGGCTTGGTTGCCGTTGTAGGGGAGGAGCAGGACCGCCTCTGAAGGGCTCGCCCCGAGACTCATAGGGGTTTGGAGGTTGGGGGGGAGGGTTAATGTTGGAAAGACGACCAGCCCAGTTCTCACCAGCACCCTGGGGAGGAGGTGGAGGTCCATTAGCAGGAGGCTGCTGAGCAGAGCCACCCCATTGCGGGCCAACTGGTCCAGCAGCTTGATAAGCTTGAGGGTGCACATCGGCAGGCTGGGGAGCAGGAGGAGGTCCCCCATTGGTGCCACCAGAACGGAGCAGTTGCAGACGAGCCTTGATGTGAGGGTTGCCAGGGTCAAGCTCGGCAGCACGTTGGTAGGCATCCAAGGCATCAGTGATCTGGTTGTTGCAGCTCTCGTACTACAAGTCCGTTAGCATATACGCAACTCACATCACGTGTAGGGTGAAAACATACCAGGGTGCCCAAGTCATACCAGACTTCAGAGATGTAGGGATTCAAGCGGATAGCCCGAGAATAGGCGTCAAGGGCATCTCGGTATTGATTAATCTGGTAGTAGAGCACACCAATGGAGCACCAGAAGGTAGGGTTCTTGCCATCGCGGTAAACAGCTTGCTGGTAGGCTTCGTACGCCTTAGGGTACTTCTGCTGGGACATGTAACATCGGCCGAGCAGGTACCAACTCTGAGCATCCTGGTTGTCTATAGCATGTCAGCATCCGATTCTAATTGGGTAAGCCACAACAGGCATTCCTACCTGCGCTGACGGATTTCTCGAGATATTGAATAGCACGATCCTGGCTTTCATATGTATTGCTTTGCTGGTGATGCAGCCAGCCTAGCTGCTGAAGAACCTTGGCATGGTTCGGGGAATGATCCAAAACACGCTGGTAGGCGGCCTTGGCGCTATCAAACTAGAACGTCGTTAGTTTCATTGCTTGATCCAAAGCGCAAAAGAAACTCACGTCTTTCTGTTGCTCGTGGACATGACCAATCTGGAACCAAATATCCTCTTGGGTCAGGGGGCCAGGGGGCGAGTTGACGATGTATTTAAAGCACTGGCTCATGTTAGTCATTATTGCTTACGCATTATAAAAAAGGCCCAACGCACATCAAGAGATTGGTTGTACTTAGACTGCTGCTTATAGATTATGCCAAGTCGGAAGTAAATCTCGTTGGCCTTTTCGAAGTCGGGTTGGATGTGCATGACCTGGGAGAAAGCCTCTTCGGCGTAGTCATAGCTGCCGTATCGATCATAGAGAATACCAATGCCGTACCAGAGCATTGGGTCCTACCGATTGTCAGAACGGCGCCAGGGCTCACTGTAGCAACCGGGTGTAAATACCTTAGGATCTCTCAAGTTGACCAAAGCCTGCTGGTAAGCGTCGTAGGCTTTTTGTAAGTTTTCCGTCATCAGGTAGCAGTGTCCTAATGAATGAGTAAGCGCCGCGCCAATGATTAAGGGATGTACGACAAACCTAGGTTGCCCCATGCTTCGCCATTGTTCTGGTCTATCTGGACTATGGCGCGGAAAAACTCGAGAGCCTTGTCGAAGGCCTCGCGGCCCTTCAGAAGCATACCGATAGCATTCATGGCGGGAGTGGAGTTGGGGTTGGCTTGGAGAGCGCGCTCATAGGCGTGCATGGCCTCATCAGGGACGCGCAATAGCTCCGAAAAACTGCCTGCGATGGGGTCAGTGAGAGTCACGTAGGAGCGCGCGACATGTAGCACTTACCGATTTGCAGCCAGACAGCCTCATTCATGGCGGCAATCTGGTGTGACGGCGCGAAGTGGCTAGGAGGCTGGACACCCGGCGGCGGGGGCGGAGGAGGAGGGACCTGGCCCTGATGCTGCTGCATCTGCATCATGGTCGGCGATGCGTGATGATTCGCCATTGCAGCCAAGGCAACGACGTGCAGAGATTCGCGATGAGAAGGAAATAGGGCGCGACGGAGAATGTGCGCAGGTGATAGCACAAAAGGCTACCGCGGTGATGGTTCAGAAACCGCCTGATGCTGGCGACGAGTGCAGCGCGTGTGATGGACTGCGAATCTAGTCAATGCCCGATGGCGTGCCAAATGCTAAACAACGGCAGCGTATCAGACGCCTCGGCAAGGGAGCGGAAAGGGAAAAAAACAAGGCCACTAGAGGAAAGGGCAGAGGGGGGGAGAATCGAAGGTAGGGAAACCAGCCAATATGGCAGAGCAAGGCGCAGAGGAACAAGAGAGAGAGGCGCCGATGAAGCCGTACCCAGGCGACGGATGGGTGAGAGGAAAAAGAGTGAAGGAGTTGGGAAGAGGCACGGGATGGTGGAGGAAGGACCTGCGCTGGCCTCGCAAACTCCCCTAACCCATGAATGAGGAAGGAAGGAACGGGCACGACTTAGAGGCACGGAGGGGTGAGCAGGAAGCGAGCGTGTCCCACTTTTAATAATTTACACACCCTCGCTGTACTCTATCTACGGCCCTTGTGAGCCTCTGTGAGCCTCTGGCAGCGCCGGTGTGTCTCCTGCATGGGGCGTGCTGCTAACGTCCTTTGCGGCCTACACACGCTTTTTGCACTCAGGCTCCACGACGCTAGGTCGCGGACACGCCCACTTCGTACCCACTCACACACCAGTCCCTCCTCCTCCCTCCCGGGCTCCCCAGAGACCCAAAAAGCGACTTGTGGGACCGCCCCTTGGCCCTGCGGTACCCGTGTACAACACTGGCCCTGCGTGCTGGCCGAGGATACGTACCTACCTAACCCTCCCCAATGTCGGTGGGACAGCAACGCCAGAGCGACGCCAAAAACGCCAGACTCCTAGGTACGTACTTGAGGATCGATGAGATAATGGGGCGCCCCCCTCGACCATGTCCCCAGCGGGTCAGTGGCGCGTTCGGCAGCTGGAGAGGGTGCTCGGCGCTGAGCCGCTTGGAGACGCTGGCGGCGGCTGACACACGACGGCAGGGTCCTCGACTGACAAGACCACTTTCACTAGTAAATGCAACACACACGGACAGGTTTGACTGCTCTCGCACTCAGCAAGACCCTGATAATAAAAGCATGCAGAGTTGGATATCCTCCTGCTCCGCATGCTGCTCACACACTCGCGAAGCATCGTTGACAACAGGAAATGCAAAGCATGCTCACGGTGTGTGAT
Organism: Calonectria naviculata; assembly: GCA_003031705.1. Classification (NCBI taxonomy): domain Eukaryota; kingdom Fungi; phylum Ascomycota; class Sordariomycetes; order Hypocreales; family Nectriaceae; genus Calonectria; species Calonectria naviculata. The sequence continues at coordinate 3,535 of NAGG01000049.1, forward strand.
GCGTCGCCAGTCACTGCTCAGCCCGCATCCCGTGTCTGCAACATCAACTTAGGCGTGGGCTCTGTTGGTTTGCGATGCGACGATCGGGATGAGAGCCTGTGTCGGCGACGGAGTGCGGCGCCACAAATTCCCCGGTAATAGGCGGGCTCTACCGTCGACCGCTAACAAGCCGTGCAATACGAAAAGAAACGAGGAACAAAGATGCCCGTAATTAGAAACGAATCTGTGCATTCGGCGGCAATGTCCCTAGGTGGAGCGGAAGATTTTGTGTACAATGCACAAAGTCGCGCACACCGATGGATGCCATGTGTGTTCATCGATTTGTTGCCAAGGTAAACAGGGCTTCTGGGCGATTATACCCGGGGCGACGTACGGCCGAGCTTGTGTGGCGCACCGTATGGGGCCAAGAACGATAAGATTATTAAGATGGAAGGCGACAGTGTCAGTACGTACCGGTCGACGTGCTTTGGCCTGGCAAAGCCAAAAACAGTAGAACTCGCAGGGAACAGGCATGGGAGAGGGCGTCTTGTCGCGGACAGAACGTCGCAGATGACATCGATTGATCGCATCCGTCCTGTTGGTCGGTCCAGGTTCGGAGACAGGTTTTGGACCGGGCGCCGTAGTCTGATCCTTGAGGGGCGTGTCAGTCGTCACTCGGGAGGGGGCGCCTGTGCAGCACATTTTGGGCTGCGGTGCGATGCGCGATGTCGATGCGACCCTGGGGAAGTGATGAGAGGAAACGGGTAAGTTGAGTCGAATCGTGATGGTGGTAAATAATGACATGGGGCGCCCAGCCGTACACTCCTAATACACAGCTCCAGCATCAACATCCAGGCGTCTCACAGGCGGTTTTCGGGAAGTAGAGCAAGCAAGAAGGGGAATGGTCAATCTTTTCACCGCCCTCCAGGGTCGCCGCTAAACCGTTCCGGAAGTCACCCACGTGTTTTGGACTCTCCCTTGACAGCCGTTTCGGAACATTGGCCTCGGCTTTACTTTGGATGTGAAGATGGGCAAGCAATGAAGAAGTCGCGGGAACAACAATAGGAATAGGGGCAGGTCCCGATCCTAAGGTAGTGACATCGCCTTGCGACAAAGAACAAACGACGCCGCAGGTGCACGTCCCTTGCGAAACGGGACGTAGACTGCTGATTCTACATTGATGGAGCTTGGGGGGCTTCGGGGCATTAACGAAACAGCTCCTGGTCTTGGCTATGGGGCATGGGCACTGGAGCACGGGCTCCAACATTGATGTGTTTTTCATCTGATCCCTGGACTTGGGGTCAAGCTGAGGGTTGGTTTCAGTTTCGCGATCGAATGAATACCACTGTCATGGAGGTCAATTTAATTTATTTCTTTGCAAATCAGTGAGTGCCACCCTGTCCGGGGTGTTGGTGATCAAGTAGGGGGATATTTTGACGAGAGAGAGAGAGAGAGAGAAAAAAAAGGCTACGGGCGGCGCCGCATAGTGCTGCGGCGCAGGGGAGTTGCAGGCTCACAGCAGGGGCCGAAGGCAGAGGGCATCACGGGATGGATGGGGAGAAGGAATGAAGGCCAAGGTCAAACAGGTAATAAATCGAGCTTCCGGGACCCAAGCGCAGGGATGGTGAGTTTCGACGGCAGATTAACATGAATGATTGGGAGGATCCGGAAAATAGGCTTGGCCTGGCTAGGCCCCGAGAGGACTCCGCGCTGGGCAAGGGAAGGGGCTTACTTGGTAGGGCAATTTTTCAAGTGATGCCGCCAGAGTGTTGAGGCGAGGCGTGGCGGCGGGCGGCAATGTGGGTGTTGGTCTGAGCAGGGGCCACGGGGTAGCCAGGGACAGTCAGCCTCCAGGTTCTAGGGCGTGGGAGTTACAGTGGCAGATTTGGCCCAGAAAGCGCAGGAAACACGGGGGCGCTCTGACGAACGGTGATGTCGAAGGAAAGCGCCAGCGCCGCCAGCGCCCAGCCCAGCCAGCCCACCACCACCACCAGCCCCCATGGGCAACACAGGCCAGAGAGGGGCCAGTTTCCAGGGCCCAGGGGTGACAAGGGAAGAAGAAAAACACAGGGGACAGGGGGGACAGAGAGGGAGGGGTGTCGATGATGTGGACGGGTGGATGGACAGATTGGATGGAGATGCCGGCCGGGTGGGGATGGATTTTTTATGGTGACGATGATGGAGAAGAAAAAGATGTTCGCTCGAAATGTGGGCCCATGGGCCGGCAAAGGGTGGTGTGCAAAGTTACAAAAATGGGAGGGTGTCTATGAAGCGCAGGCAGGGGCTCTTTCTCCATGCTGATGATGATGGCGCTCCGCCTGGCGGGTGGAAGAGGTACGTACCTGGGTTCTAGTGAGTGGGGAAAGAATAGGTGGAGAAAACAACTACAGCGCGAAGGAACACCAAGTCAGAGGCCCACACTTGGAGATGATGGTGGATGGTTTTTTTCAGGCATGGTACGTACTGCGGCTGGTGGCTGGAGCTCGGTGGCTTGCCTCGAAACTCATTTAGCCATCGTCAAAGGCGACGGTGTCCCAGGGCGGTGCAGCAATTTGGCTCATAGTTGTTGTTGCATGCCTATCTCAGGTATGGAGAGGAGCGGGCAAATGGGGAAGTCCGCACATTGATGATGATGATGATAATGCTGATGATGGTGGTGGTGGTGGTGGTCGGTTCGCAATCGGAGAACTATAGCTCGGCAGGTTGGTTGGCAAAAAGGTGTGAAAGGCATCCATACATGCATCCATCTTCGCTCGTCATGTAAAGCGACCGATTGGGTGGGCTGCGGGCAATGTTCAGAAATGGCGATGGGCACAAGCAAACGAGGCCTTCTGCGTTCCCCTCCACTTCCATGTGAGGCTATCGTCTGCTTAAATGGCCCACACACACAGCGCTGCAGCACTGAACAACATATCGCAACAGTGCAGCGTCACACAGCTCACTGCTGCAACATGGAGGCTGCCACACCACCGCACAGCGAGTCGTACCCCATGTTTGCCCATCCCACCACCCACATGCACGCCCAGCCCAACTTCAGAATCAGACCTGCATCTGCAGCCTCTGCCCCCGCTGCATTGCACCACACCTGTCCCCTCTGCACCTTGGATGCACGCACACTACACTGCATGCTGCACACTGCACCTGCACTTGCACCTGCCGCACCCTCTCCAGTTGCCCAGTGCTCTCGACTGCGGCATCGTGCCCACAATTATCTAGCTTTCTTTTTGCCTCTCTTCGCTGGCCGACACCCTCGCTTGTTTGGGGCCTTTCTCGTGACATTACCCTCGCCGCGCGCCGGTGGTCGACGGTTGTTGCAGTGTGGGCAACCATGCATCTAATGCTTAAACTTCTTGCCTAATCGCCACTGTAGAGGCCGACCGGTTCTCTCACGCACTTTCGCTAATGCGGCTGGATCCGCATTGCTCACCTCCCATAGTTGGTTGGTTTTATCCCCATGTCCAAAGAGGCAATTGGCAATAATAAAAATGAAAATGAAAACAAAATAAAAGAACAAAAGCATGTTTTCTTGTGTTTGTTAATTGATAAAGCACTCTACCCAGTCTATACGCTTATTTTACTCATTGCCCTCCACCTCCTGTCGGCCTGCCTTAAACGAGCGGCTACACACTACCTAGACAGCGTAGTACCTGCCTTAAACAACCCCCCATGTCTCTTCCCACCATGTCCCTCCCCCATGGCCACCCACGTCACATCCGGCAACCCACGTCCATCGTTGATGATTTGCAGCCCATTACACACTTTTACTCGGCTGTCAGCCTGGCATTCTCTTGTTTCGTGTCTTGCTATCCGGCCCCATGCCCTGTGAAGCAACCCATTTCCAAGCCAAGCTCCAAGCCCCCGATACATACTTCCTGCTGCATCGCCAGACGCCAAACACCAGGCAATATCCGACAGCAGACCCTTTTTTAGCCTCGTTTGACCAAAGTACCCTAAGCCAAATTTCCCGCGGCGGCGCGCATCCGCACCCAACCAGACCACCCAACGTTCAAGTCATACCCCAGCCATCATCCCCCCATTCTCCGTAGTCGCCCACCAGCTGGCCCAACCGGGTGCCGCTGCCACTACCGCTCGCTGACGTGCACTGCACCATCAAAGGCGAGGAAGGGATCTGGCTTAATCTTGCTGGGTGTCCGGTACCTAAAACACCTCGTAGGCTTGGGGCGCGAGGCGTTGCGGGTGTTTCGCTGTCACGGTGCCACCCAAAGCAATTGTGCATTTTAGAATTGTTTTTTTTTTGTCTCGTCCGGGCACACAGGGGCCGCCGAAGAGCCTATTCGCCGATGCTTAATGAGGGTTTCGTCTGGCCTTTATGTTAGATCCCAACAAAGCCCTTTGTTTTTCCATCTGGCGCCCCATCTGTATTTTTATGACTCGGCCATATCCGACGGCGAAGAGAAATCCAAAATGCTGAAGCGATGCCATTCAAGCATGACGGGATGTGGGAGCTGGAAGGGAGAAATCACGGATGAGGGATATCCGAATCCAAGGCCATCCGCCCATTGATCGATCGCATCCTTGCCCTTCTCCTTTCCCATAGCTGTCATCTCATCCCATCCCATCCCATCTTACCTCACCCATGTCCAACACCCATGCCTCCGGTCTCTCCCATCCACACCACCACCATCGTCGCGCGACGCCATACGCAACAGCACCCAGCCGTCAGGGCGGCTGGTGATCGCGGATGTCTTGGAAAACGAACAGCCGCACGTGTTGGTTGATCCTGTTCCACTCACAAAGCCAAGGTTCTCACCACAGACGGGCCGACCAGTTCGCACTTTGGCCCTTGAACCTGACTGACTCTTGCTTGCCCCGTCCCATCGCCCATAAATTCGGGTGACGGATGTAACTACCACCAGGAGCCACTGACTAACAACCTCGAGAAGCCTAACCCAGCAGATGGAGCTTGGCTGGCCGCCCTGCCCGCACCCGAGGATCCGCCCAGGGCCCCCAACGTTTACGTTTACGTTTGCGTCTTGGGCCTGTCTGGGCCCTGGCTGCAGGACATTCAGGGATCTCTCCACAGGGAAATAGATCGCGCCAGCGTGCTGCCGTCCCGACAGGTTGCAGGTCACGGGGTGACAGCCAGGACCGATTGTCGCGACTCCGTTCCAGCTAAGAATCAGTCACACTTGGTTCACGTGCTCTCTCCCGCAGGCCTTGGCCCTCGACTCCACGTCGCCGCACAGCACCCAGCCCCGCTCCGCAGCTGAGCAGCAGCCCGTTCGAGTGTCACACAGGCTCCACCCACCTCACGCAGAGAATCAATTGCCCGAAGAAGCATTCGGAGTGTGCAGGCTGCAGCTTTGGAGCAGGGCGGCGGCGCACTTCACCCACCCCAATCAATAGGTCATCGTGGGCTGAATCAGCACTCCTTGGCTGCTTCCGTTCCTTTTTCAAGGCCCGCTTTTGCACACTCGGCAGCACCCGTGCTTACAATCCTTCCATCCAACCACGATGAATTAAAGTCCAAGATACACCGCTTGTTGGCATTCTGTTGCTATGAACTCGTTCCCCGGTTCCGTAGACTCGTTAAACCGGCTCTAATATTAGCTAACAAGGCCCTGTACCTCGATCAAGGTGTTGTATTCTTATCGGTTCTATCCGTTGCGAACGTCAAATCCACCGGCTGTAAACCCGTGATAGCCACGCCCATGGGGGTCGTAACCTGGCACCTAAGCTTTCATTTTGAGGTGTATTTCTGGTATCTCTTAAATATTCTGGCGCTGGCACTCATTTTTTGGCGTGAAAGCGGTCACCAGTATGAGGAGTTCTCGCTCAAATCTCATTGACATTAATCATCAACCCGCGACTGTCTGTCTGCAGGGTGGATCCGGAACATGCAGTCCTGCTACGAGCTGCAAGTTCGTCCGAGGTTTCTAGGCAGGTAGATCAGACCATTACGCTTAATCATCGATAAGTACAGCAGCTTACCATCATGGAGACGCTAATCCAACCGCTGAACCTGACTCAATAGTCTCAAACACGCATTGAGTGAGTCGTCGCAGTATCACGATCTTATGGGCTTGGATTGATGGAGCCTAGCTTTGAACTGGCTCTACGAAATAATATGAAAACCAATTTATGACTTGTGGATTTTGGGGGATCGGCTGTTCTGAGGAAATTTGTGCTCGAAATCACGACCACCAACTGAATACGAATAGGTGGGTGGCCCTTCAACTTTGTATCCTAAACCTGCATTGGAGTCATTAACGGCATGTCGATGGAAGCCTCGCCTGCCATAGACACACGGACACATCAATGTCGTCACAGAGCACCTCATGTATTCGGTATCAATGTCTCCATAGCCAAACAATGATCAAATGTGGCAGCGAGCCATCGCGGCAGTCTGGATTCACCACCGTGTCAGCCACGGAGCGATTTCTCCCTTGCACAATGAAGGCCGCTGGAAGTGTCTCACATGAGACTAAAACGGCCTTTCTCTTCCCCTTGTCACGCTGCATGCTTTAAGTATTTTTCTCCTGACATGTGTGATGTGATTCGGTGCAGCCGTGGAACAAACCCGGCTCATGATTATCCTGAGACATGCGAGAGAATCAAAAAGGAAAAGAATGAACACGCCTTGCCTCACGTCCCCTTCCCTGCAACCATTGGGAGAGACATGGCGCCTTTAGTGCCGTTTCTGTGACTTTGGGGGACTGGTATTCGGTGTGATGCCAATCAATCACCCGCGACGTACACAATCTTGGATCCGTGGCGCTGTAGATCTTCTAGCTTCACGGAGTCCTCCGCTTGTCTGTCGGCATGAAAATGGAGGATCTGCCTTGTCCCATCCAGGTTGACCAAAGGAAGGTGAAAAAAAAAATGTGGTGTTGAAACCAAGCAAGAGAAGAGAAAGGAAAAAAGAAGAGAAACTCAATTAAGGAATAAAAATAAGACATGGATGGCGACCTTCACCAAAAGAAAACAACATGTCGGTGGAGAGGCTCGAACTCTCGACCTTTGGATGTCCCTGACCTGTGGCCAAGTCATACGTTATATGAGACCAACGCTCTAACCAACTGAGCCACACCGACTGCGTGATGGATGAGGGACTAAGCCATATCCGGATACTGTTCAACGGACAGAATATACACTTAAGAGGCTACTTCAAGGATGGGATATGAGGTGCATGCGGCTTATAATCCACTGTGGGTAGTGGGTTTGGAGGAGCTTGACGAGGGGTTTGTGGATCCAGGAAGCTTTGTCGTGGGGCGAATCAATTGAGGAAGGAATGAAATGGAAGGCTGACCCCCGAGCATTTATTGTACTCCTGATTCCATGCCTTGGCTTTTACAATACTTGGGACTGGCTAACAATAGTGATTTTCAAATGACATATTGATGGGGCTCCTAGCAAGTGTCGTTTATTGCATTTTTGTATGAAGTTCCATATTTTGTTGATGTTGTTCACGTGCCAAGATGGAGTATTGTTCAGCACCCGAGTTATTCCTCGTCGTTGTAATACAAAGCCATTTTGTCGAGGCAGCGACGTATGAGGGGTCTCTCATTGACCAATCTCAGGTCGTCCTGTTTCCCTGCGACTGAAATCTCCATTTCCTGACCGACGTAGTGGCGCACGGGACCTTGATGACCTGATGCGATTCGGAGCCCGGACGTGTGTACTTGCTCCATAGGGTAGTCAGTGGCGGGGTTGAAGACTCATTCGATGGCATCGGACGAAAACAGGGGACGTTACTGAGCCATTCCAGTCATTTTAGCCCATGTTTCTTGGAATACGGCAGTTTCCGGATGCACCAAATCACAAAAGAAGAAAAAGGAATCGACTTTACAGCTTTGGTCAGCTCGGGAAGATTCGTAGTTTGGATTGTCTAGGGTAGCTCAACGGTTCACAAGTTTTTTTTTCCTCAATGTAGAAAAAAAAAAAAAAAAAAGCTTTTAGCCTCCCATTATCGGAGTCACAGTCACCAATCATGACCCCGCACCTGCACAGTACCCCGCCGCCCCTCATGCTGCGCGGCGAGTGTACCTAGACGCCGAGACAGGTAAGGAAATTTTCTACTGCTGTGAAATCTTCTAAAACCTGGCCGCTCCTCTTCCTCCCTTCCCTCCTTTTTTCTTCTTCTCCAGATCACCCTCATCTTCACTACCCTCATCTTCCTCAACCGACCTCGTTGTCCTGTCTAATTGCTAGTCACAATGGCTGCTCCTAACGCCGAGTATGCGCTCTCCGCGTCCCACAAGGAGGTGAGTTCACCCCACCATGATTGTTCCCATCATACTCGAAGGGAGCATGAATATTGTTTACTCGACTAACTCACTCGAACAGATGCTCGAGAAGTCTCTCCTCGACTCTGACCCTGAGGTCGCCACCATCATGGTGCGTTTTGATCCTCTCCCATTACCCCTGCCAAGCCGTCTCTAACACACTTTGTAGAAGGATGAGATCCAGCGCCAGCGCGAGTCCATCGTCCTCATTGCCTCCGAGAACATCACTTCCCGTGCCGTTTTCGACGCTCTTGGATCTCCCATGTCCAACAAGTACTCTGAGGGTTACCCCGGCGCCCGCTACTACGGTGGCAACCAGCACATTGACCAGATTGAGCTTCTCTGCCAGCGTCGTGCTCTTGAGGCCTTCCACCTCGACTCTGAGAAGTGGGGTGTCAACGTGCAATGCCTTTCTGGCAGCCCTGCCAACCTCCAGGTCTACCAGGCCATCATGCCTCCCCACGGCCGTCTTATGGGTCTCGACCTCCCCCACGGTGGCCATCTGAGCCACGGTTACCAGACCCCCCAACGAAAGTGAGTTAGGCTTGTTGGTGACAATACATTGTGTCGTTTCCTGGATACTGACTGTTCGCCTAGGATCTCTGCCGTCTCCACCTACTTCGAGACCATGCCCTACCGTGTCGACCTTGAGACCGGCATCATCGATTATGACACCCTCGAGAAGAACGCTCAGCTCTACCGCCCTAAGGTCCTCGTCGCTGGTACCTCTGCTTACTGCCGCCTCATCGACTACGAGCGCATGCGCAAGATTGCCGACTCCGTCGGTGCCTACCTCGTTGTCGATATGGCCCACATCTCCGGTCTCATTGCCGCCGAGGTTATCCCCACTCCCTTCAAGTACGCCGACATTGTCACCACCACCACCCACAAGTCTCTCCGTGGTCCCCGTGGTGCCATGATCTTCTTCCGCAAGGGTGTTCGCTCCGTCAACCCCAAGACTGGTGCTGAGACCCTGTATGACCTTGAGAACCCCATCAACTTCTCTGTTTTCCCTGGTCACCAGGGTGGCCCCCACAACCACACCATCACCGCCCTGGCTGTTGCCCTCAAGCAAGCTGCCACTCCCGAGTTCAAGGCCTACCAGGAGAAGGTTGTCGCTAACGCCAAGACCCTCGAGAACACTTTCAAGGCCCTTGGCCACAAGCTCGTCTCTGACGGCACTGACAGCCACATGGTTCTCGTCGACCTTCGCCAGTTCAGCCTTGACGGTGCCCGTGTCGAGGCCGTCCTCGAGCAGATCAACATTGCCTGCAACAAGAACTCTATCCCCGGTGACAAGAGCGCCCTCACCCCTTGTGGTATCCGCATTGGTACCCCCGCCATGACCTCCCGTGGCTTCGGCGAGAAGGAGTTCGAGCGCGTTGGCAAGTACATTGATGAGTCCATCAAGATCTGCAAGGAGGTCCAGGGTGCTCTCCCCAAGGAGGCCAACAAGCTCAAGGACTTCAAGGCCAAGGTTGCCAGCGGAGAGATTGAGCGCATCAACGAGCTCCGCAAGGAGATTGCTAGCTGGTGCAACAGCTTCCCCCTCCCCGTTGAGGGCTGGCGCCTGGATGCCGGCATCTAAACGCCTGGCTCTCTCTTCCCTTTAACGGCTCCGGAAAGCCCATTTTCATCAAATGGGATTACTTTTCACAATAACTTAACGAACGAAATCTGCGGCATTTAACATTGATGAGGCAAATGGTGATACGTTCAACAAGCATGCATTTCATCACGGCGCAAGAAATAGTGGTTGGTATCCTTTGTGTAGTTTCTTTTTTTTCTAAACACGGAACGATGTGTTTGCGGTATCAAAATCCTTCAACAAAATTGGATTGGCTGGTGGGAGTTGGGTTCTGTTTAACTGAGAGACCGTTTTTGGTCTCTTGTCCCCCATGTTTCCGACGGAACTTGGGGACAATCAAGTAGCTGAATATCAAAAAGAACTTTCAGCAGCATTATTGTTTATTGCACCTGTGACGGTTATGCAACTCTACATTCCAACTGAACTATGATTTGTGATTCTTCATTTCCGACGTTTTATAATCACTTGTCTGCAGGGGCTCGTCCACATCAAACTCACACACCAAGCACCCACTTTCGGTTCTTGAGGGCTTGAACTGCTACAACATGACAATAATCAATCCAATTGGTCTCATTTACTTTCCGTCACTGCCAAATATCAAATCCGTCACCCAACCGAAGACAATCATATATAAAACACTTAGGCAACTGCCCATTTCGTCTCCTCCCACGCCGCCCACAATCCTGCATCTACTCCGCTGGAGTAGCCGTTTTGCTCATAACCGTTTTGAGGCAAGGACCTAGACATCAAGTCCATACAACGTTTCAAAGTTTTCGTTTTCCAAAGGGGTCGACCAGGATAGGGATTAAAACAGAAAAATAACAACGGGTATACCATCGGTTGGATGTCAAAGGATCAGGAGGCGGAGGCGATCCACCAGATGAGGCTGTCGTTCCAAGGATATTTGTTATGCCTCCCTTCCAACGCCTGCTGAGTGCGGTTGTTCCTTAAACATAGCTCTTACCCAGCCCTTTTAAACAAACGCCGAAATGACAAGAAAGCTCAGCAAATGACGAAGTAGGAAAGATATAAAGAATTGCCGAGACGAAAAAAAAAAGGACAAGAAAGAGGCCGGCTTTCAAAGGGGTGATAGGAACATCTGCTGGGCATAGGCGAGACGGGGAATAGAGAATAGAGAGTAATGCAGATGTAAAGTAATACACGAGGTTGTATAGTAGAAAAGAAAAGGGAATTGGGACATGTTGGTACAGCCCCCTTCTGATATCATGATTTGCTGTCCTATTGCGTTGTCGCCAATCCTTATTGTCGTAGTCGACAGTAAGTCGTTTGCTGGTTATGATTAAGGTATGCTCAGTAGGTTTCATTATTGGATCCTTTCGGAGGGGTCGAATTGGTGACATTATGCCACCGAGCCCTGGAAGTTCTGCCTGGCCTACTGGGCAATACTTTCCGGGCTCATCATGCCGTTCGTGTCATCCTTGTCGGTCTGACTCTGCATGCTGTCTGCACGCTCCATTGTGGGGGCTAGTGCCAAAACGGCAGGGTTGGGAGCCGCGCCAGTGCTGAGGTTAATGGACTTCTTCTTGGCAGGTGTGTTGTTGGTAGATCCGGCCTTCTCAGGAGACGCATTGAGTTTGGCTTCGGCGGCTGCCGCCTCCATCTTCTTCTTCTTCTTAGCGAGGGCCAGCTGTTCCTTAGGAGAACGCTTTTGAGCCGTGACGATCTTCCCGCTTGCGCCCAAGCGAGGTCGAGGTTTCTTCTGTTTGGTAGGGAGATCCTCATCCTCGACTAGGGGTTGATCGCCATTCGCGTGAAGCTTGGCCAAGAAGAAGTTCTTGACAAGGCCAATCTCATCTTGGATGTTTTCCTTGTTCACCGGGTCAGAAGGTGCGAGCGAGGCGAACAGCTCTGCCGTTGATGATCCTGCTGCCTGGGTCTGCATCTGGTACTGATTGCGAACTCTGCTCTGAAGGAGATGCAAAGGTACCGAGATCATGTCCAGACCCATTTCCTTGTCCAGACCCAAAGCACGGAAGCCGAAGAAATCTTCTCCAAGGTCCTCCGCGAAATCACCACTGACGAATTGCTCACTGCCATCATTGAAAGCACCGACTCCATCGGTGCCCGATTCTTGCGTCAAAGCAGGGCGAAGAAGATCAGTAAGGTGAAGCTTCATCCTCTCATGTAGACCGCCAAGCTTGCTGCTCAACCTGTCGACATCATCCTTGGCATATGCTTCCAATGATGCAATATCATGACCATTTTCGTCCAAGGTGTGTAGAATGACTTCCTCGGGGGTAAATCGAGACTGAAATTTAACACCGTCGGCTGTTGGTACAGCTGTTTTCTTCTCGGCTTCATTGTAAACGTTGAATGTTCGGACGAGCTTCTGGAAGTAATCGGCCGCGATTCCTGTGAAGGTATCGATGGCAGAGGGCTGAAGTTCCTCAAACCCGGTATGGTACAGAATCTTGGCAATGGACCGCTTTAGGGCATCTTGGCAAGTGTCAGGGCACATTACCGGCCCATCGTCAGCGATGAAGTGTGGTTCGATATCTTGCTCTACAAAGGGCTGGATATTTGATTTAGGAAATTGATTCGTGTAGACCTATAATGTGTGAGCCAACCGCATTATTCAAAATTGGAAATGTATGCATACCTGGGTCTGAACCTGCATCTGCTTGATCACGGAGATCTTGGTGGCAAGTTTCCTGGTTTCCTGAATCTGGTGGATATTCTCATCCATCTTCTTTGTCAGACGGCTTTTTGGCGCAGTGAAGCTCCCGGCTGGAACAAGATGAAGAAAGTCTTCATGCTGATTAATGACCTGGCCTTCGCCATCTTCTACCCATTGAAGCTTAGGTTGAATGTCCGGGATATTACTGAGAGCATCATAGTAGTCAGGAATTACTTTGTCTGCTTCCTCTTCAATTTCATCAGCCAGGGTTTCTGATGGCTTGGGCACGGTCTCTTTCCCGGCAACAGTCGAGTTAGCTTGTCCATTCGTGATGATGCCCAGCGCCTCGGCATCCCTCTGATGCTTTAAGAACCGACGCATTCCAGCTTTGGTGCGGAGTAAAGCTGGGGCATCGACATTGAATTTATTGTCCTTGAAGAGGAGAAAGCGCTCCTTGGCCACCAAAGCGCGGTCCTTTTTTGTGGTTTGTTTCCAAATTTTGTACTCCTCGTCTTCATGAACCTGTTCAGCAGCTTCGCCAAATGCCTGATTTAATGCCATGCCGTTGAGGGTGGGGCCATCAATGTCCATGGCGTCAGCATTGCTTCCGATTCCCGAATGCCCGTTGAGGCCACCAGGGGTAGCGGATCCGGCAATGGGGGTAGCAAACCCGTTGCTCCCATCCACAGCCTCAGAACCTTCTCGGCCACCCTTGATCAGGCCATTCACTTGCAAAATGGGTTTTTGATCAATGGCTGGTGTATCCTCCTTTTGGTCGTTGGGAGCTTTCCGAGATTTATTTGTTCCTTTAGTGCCAGCTTTTCGCCCACGCGATGACATGATAGGCTCGTCGTCAGAGTCATCTCCAGCGTCGTCTTCGCCGCCGTTTTGTTTCCGTCTCTCCTCGGCCTCAACTTCTGCCCGTGATCGGATCACAAGGTCGGGTATTAGAGGTATCAACTTCTCAGCTTCCTTTCTCATACCGTTTGCCATTCGTCGAAAAGGATGGTTCATGTCTTGGTTGTATTTGAGGCAGTTGTCCCAGATCAGGTTAAGATCCACGACAAACTCTGGCTTGGACTTGTATGTCAAGGATTTGAGTTTCTTGGTCATGGTGCCAAGGTCCATGGGGTTTTTGATAACTGCAAGGATGTCAGCATTGATAAGAGTCAAAGTCAGCTTCAGACTTCTCACAGTTGTAATAATCGGGCGCATCCCTCTTGTTCACCCTCGTCAGAAATGGAGTGGAATACTCGGTATGCGCCTTGAGTTCCGTCAGGACTTTCTCTAAAGCCTCATATAGTTCTTCTTGATTGACGTTTTCCTCGCTGGCCCACTTGCTGCGGTTCTTGCGAACCTCGTTCATAAGAAGTCGAAGCTCTGCATCCGAGGCACGGACTTGATCTCGTTTCATGTCTATCCTGGCGATGAGGTGCTTGAGCGTGAGGCTTGAGGCACCCAGATTTGCATTGCTGAGTGAGCCATGGTTTGTGTTCTGAGCATTATTGTTATTCGAGCTGGGATTATGATCCATTTCAGCTTGCAGCTGCTTTTCCGAATCTTCGAGTTGTTGTTGTTCTAGCATAGCTGCACGGTCGTTCTCCAGAGTATAAAATATAGTATGGAAACTCTTTCGCGCAGCCTCTTCGGTCGCGGTTCGGGCTTCTTCCAATTTCTTGATGGCATCCTCGTTGGATTTGTCTTTGTCTTGAGAGCCATCTTGATCTTTGAGTTTATCACCCAGCTTTCCGGGCGAGGTCACTGAATGGACAGGGGAACTGCCTGATTTGGAAGGGGAGAGCAACGAGTTCGCGGCGGTCGCGGCGGTAGTCGGGGGTTTGGAGGAGGGCGGTGCGGTATCGGTTTCTTCTTCGTCTTCGTCGTCATCATCGTAGTCATCCTCGTCGATGGCTCGCTTGGCCTTCTTGAGGGGTGGTTCCTTAATTGGTTCGTGATCTGTTGCAGGTGGGATGATGGCGGCGGATCCCACCGGCTCGCGGCGTAGCGCGTTGATCGCGGGATAGTTGTATGAACCATCGTCAGAAAAGAGCAGCGCGATCTTGTCCTCAGTCTTGCGATAGAGATCAGCAAACAAGGCGCGTCGATTCTCCTCTTCAATATCAACTTGTGCCTCAGGCATCAAGGAGCCGGAGTTATCAACGGGGGTCTGGGTACGCGCCGAGGCATCGTCAAGATGTGGTAGACTTCGACTGGAGTTTGTATGGTGCAATACAGGAGGATGCCAGGCAGACTGGCCGTTGGGGAACGACATGATGAACCCAGGGCGATGAAAGCGACGACAAGGCGCGAGTCGCCATGCGCAAAGGGATGCGCTTCGCGTACGGCCAAACCGGGGGCGATTGACAAGATCAGGACAACATGGGACAAAAGAGCGACATCGATAGAGATGAACGGCTGAGTTTCGCGACAAACAGTGTTGGGGAAGGTGGTTGTTTGATGGCTCGCGATGGGCCGGTTTGTCGTCTGTTCAAGAGGTGAGGTTGAGGATTTGGGGGGAGGCTTGTACCTTTCCCGAAGCGGGACTTTTCCTGATGGGCCCCAAGGTTCGCTGGCAGCAGGGTGCCTAGTACCAGAGACCTGGGACAATGGATGCCGCAAGGCCTGTGGGCGCGATCGAGCGATCGCATACAGTGAATTGCGCATACAATTAAACCTCTGCAAGCTATATTCATATCTTACCGCCTCATTTCATACATTGATGGGATTATTGACACACCCAGCTCGTGTCGCTGTTTTCGCGGCATGTACCCCGTACTGGGTCCTGCACCGGCGCCGGCGACTCGGGATGCACAAGACGTCCTTTGTCAGCCGTCAGGAGCGCAGTCACGTGTGTTCACCAATCCGCCTGGTACAAAGGTCTCTAGGGGACGAGATCGGGTTACACTAGGTAGGTGGTAGGACTGGGCAGAATCGACGAAAAGTACGACTGATTGGCCTCTGAACACGCAGAGGTGTGACAAAGTTGTGTTGCTCAATGTTCAATGTACGTGACAGAGTGTTTAGCCGTAGAGACACGCACTGAATGACCACACCCCAAGTCAATCTCTTTTTACCCCACGCGTACGCCAGGGGAAACCGAACGCCATCTTTTCTTGTTGTGCCGTTACCCCGGATCATGACGGACCAAGCCTCCACCGATAGACACACCAAAACACGCATGATGCAAGGTTGGAGAACAAGGGGGGTAGGAGAAGCCTTTTGACGAGTATGGAGTCCCATCTCTAGATAGCACCGCGTAAGATGTGGGCTCTCCACATCTACCTAAAAGCAGACAAGAGTCTAGGCTCCAAGCCTTGATGGAGAACACATGTACCAAAATAGATGGTAAAAGAGTGCCTGATCCCAGATATAGTATCTATGACATGCACCTTCATCGTATGGTGTCGGGGAAGGCATTTTCCCTGGCCTATTATGGCTTGCTACGGCTACTGTGTCCCGCTGTAATCCATGTGTTGCTATCCATGGTCCCGTTCCTGACTCCGCTCCCACGTGATCAAGCGCGACAGCACCCCCCCTCCTTGGACCTGTGCCTCGACGAACGTTACTGTTCCTGAAGCAGCTTGTATCCTCATAGCATGCTCAACTGTCTTGGACCCCCTCCTCCAATATACCTATTTAAGATATTAACCTGATGCTTGAATTACATCAGGAACACATATTTAATCTCCCAGGCGTGCTGGGCAACCAATAGCGCAACTGTCGATTGTAGTGACTGCCCTTCTTGCGATACAAAAAGCTTCGGTATATCCTACCTGCTCGTGTGTTTACTTGATACACACCAAGTGTTGCAGTCAATATTTTTTACTAAGCCGGATTTCTATCAAAAAAATTCTATCTTGCATTGCCTTTTAGGCTACAGTTGATTGTTGGGACGCGTGCAATCGTACCAAAGAATTGGAAAGTTTTTAAACATCTTGACCTGTTCCTTGGTTAAAAGACCGAGCTGTGCCGTTTCTTTCCTCAAAAGGACAAAGTTTACAGTTACCACAATACCCCAGGTGTTGCTATTCGAAGGGGCGAGGGGACTAAGGATGGAAGTTCGTTCATTGTCGCCTCTGGCTCCAAGTGAGAGTGTTAGCAAACCTGCCGACTTTGCATATGCTCCATTCTACTACTTTGCAAACCGCAGGCAGACTTAAAATTTTCTACCAAAGTGCACAAGTTTAACAGAGCGGTGATGTCCACCCGATGTCACGGTATGCCGCATAGTACAAAAATATGACTTCCTGCGTAATATAAAATACATGCTGAAACCCCTCCTCTTTTTTCTCCTGTCCTCACAAATCTAGCTGTTCTTTTCTTGACCTATGATGAGCACTCGGCATCAGAGAGCACTGACTTCCAGTTCAGTTCTGCTACATTTGATAATGATGCAATTTGTGAACTGAGGTCATGCAATGGTGGTTCTTTCAACCAAGTCTACAAGTGTCATCTATGGTAGTACATGGGTACATGTTAGTTGGTTGTAGCACCGTCAAGTGTCCGTTAAGTTAAAAATATCAAGATTAGTTACCGCAACCGCTGTCTTCGCTCTACTCCCAATCAGACAAGGAAACAATACACCATCACATAGGACTGAAACAAGCGAGCCAAGATTGTTTAGGGAGAATAGAGGAATTCTTACCAGCAAATTCGATTAGGTCGTAACTTGCTATGAAGTCATCTTCATTTGTCCCTTGATTTTTTGTGCGTCTGTATGACGTACTGCCTCGGTTATTTAGCAGGTAGCAGGAATACTTTCAACGGATCTAGAGTCATTGCCCATTGCCTGCCTCGTCCAACAGTTGGCATGGCAATCATGCTTGCTGCTAGCCTTCTCAGGGAAATAGGAAGGTTAGAGAGGCCTGCTCAATCCACCAAGTTCTGATGCTTGAGGTAGGTGAGAGCTTTCGAAGGATATAGACAGCTCATCTTCTCCTCTCATCCTCTCTTCCGGCATCATACTCTTCTAATTTCAAATTTCACATCGATCACCCATTGTCTCTTCTACTGTATCAACCACTTCGTTTGCGATTACAGAATCATCCTTCATAAACGACCTTCCTAACTTTTCGTCAATCGTCAACTATGACTTTCTCGAGAGAGAAGCTGTCCTGGATAGAAGAGGAAATATTGCATACAAATCCACACAACGGAACGAAGGTCTCGACTTGGGAAGATTACGTGTTGGAGGATATGCTTGATTTAGGGAATAATTTTCGTTGCGGAGGTTTGATACATGGCCCGGTTCGAGATGAAGGCATACTTTTCTGGGACGACTCCGACTCAAACTCGGATTGCGGTCGCTGGCTGTAAGCGCTGACCAGAATGCCTCTGTAAACCATTTCGCGCATAACTTGATAGGTTTCTACCTCTTAGCTATCCTAATGGGAGTCCTTTGCGCTGTCACTTCTGATACGTATTCCTCAGTCCAGAAAACAGGGCCCGCCAAAATCCACACATCCATTTGAATATGCGAAAGGAACTCAGACACATTGCACTAGGATCCCGCTCAACGAATGGTAATGTCGGGGTGCTTTCCCGCTCGTCAAATTTTGGTGACAATAATAGTATACTCTTACCACAAGGTGCTTTTTCCGATTTGAGTAGTATTTATTTGGAGCCAAGTGGGATAGAAAACATGGCACACGGTGACTTAAGACAGTTAAAAGACCAAGCGATAAGTTGATGGGAATAACACCCAGTAAATAAATAAAAATAAAATAAAATGAGCTTCAACCAGAACCACTTACTTATTGTTATCGGTCATTTTTACTGGGGCTGTCTTTGTGGCAATATTGTGAGTGATGTTAGCTTGACATGCCATGTATTTCGTCCCCGCCGGGAGCCCGTGGCAGCCCATGTTACTCGATACATCAAATTTCTAGCGTTCATGGTGGTGAAATTTGTACCTAAGATCATGTGGAGCCTGGTACCTCCTTTCGCACATTCAAAAATCTGCGACCCGTCAACCAGGCGCTGCCACTGATGCATTCCATTCCACGCCGTCTTCTGCTAACCCCTGCTCGCGTCCACCAGCGGCTCCGCCCACTCAGTCGCATCGCCCAACCACACCACCAGGATCCGCAAGCAAGCAGCTTGCTCTCTGCCTAGACCCAGCACTGGACCCAGCTCCGCCAAGTTCCAGCCTTTCCGCCCAAGCCTTGTCGACCGCCGAAGAGCTTGCGAATCCTTTTTATACTGTCCCTCATCTCCCGACTTGCCTAGAAACCATTGTCTCAGAGCCTTACCCGACAATAACTGGCTTAATCCGGTCGCAACTGGAACTCGTCAGCTTCTCTCCAATATTCGCAGGTTCAACCGAAACGAAGAAAAAAAACCCCAGCCATGAGGATCCGATTACCCTTCGCAGGTACGTCATTGCAGCTCTGAGCTATTTCCCCGCCAAGTCTATGCCGACGTGGATCATACTAACCAGCGATTACAGCTGCCTTCGTTTTGCTGCTTCTTGTCGCCGCGTACGCCGGCCTGACCTCGCTCCAACTAGGCCAATATATCAACGACAAAGTCCTCCACTTTATCACCTTCTTCCTCTTGACCGTCGTCTTCTACTGGGTTGTTGACACCAATCGCCGCCGAACCCTGAACCTTACTTTGATCGTCTGTACCCTCGTCCTCGGTGTCGGTTCCGAATTCGTTCAGAGTTTCCTGCCCAACAATCGAGAATTTGATATCTATGATATTGCCGCCAATGTGGTGGCTAGCTTAGCTGGTGCGGGCCTCTGTACTTGGTACCACAAACGCATGCTCGACCGGAGAAGGGAGCGCAAACACTACAATGCCGTGCCAGGAGAAGATGAAGAAGATCTCGAGCTGGGAGAGGGCCACGAGACTGGCGTCACCGACGGCCCCAGCCGGACCCGAACCTTGGAAGAGGAAGTTGATAACTGGGACGAGAATCAAGTTGATGAGTGGAGTGAAGATGAAGCCCCAGAGGTCTCCCATGCCCCCCCAACAGATTCTCTGAGGGACAAAGGAGCTGATGCAGGTGATCTGGGCGAAAGTAAGAAGCGGACGGATTAGCCGAGGTTGATGTCGGAAGTCTGGATTGGCAAGAAGGATGTGCACTTTAGTATCGATCGGCGGGCTTTTCGTATTCTAAAGGCGTTTGTGATATTTCACGGATAACAGCGGGTGTTAAAAGGGGCAGCCATCGATGATGTATGTTCATGATGATTTTTTGAGCTTTTCGTATCCTGGCCGGGGCAAGATGCGGCCTCTGACAATACACGATCGTTTCGATTCATACAAAACCATCCCAATATGTTTGGGTTGGCATCTACAAGTTAGCATACCTCGACTATTCGACCACCTTTGGAGTTGAACTGGTATCAACCCTACCGTATACCTTTTCACGAGAGCTGCATGGAACCCACTACCCGATTCATGGAGAAATAAATATTCTGCTAGAAACTGCTGCTTCCATTATCACTTAGGTCAGGACAATAAATTGCCAGCATCTGAACTCGAGAAAAAATTCGACCCAAACAAAACTAAACAGAATAACTAATGGGACTTTTATAACTGTAAACATTTTGATAAATATTAAAATAGTATTTTTATGTTGCTATTCTAGAAAAAGACTGCATCTATAATTAATTTGTGATACCAGACAATGAACTGATCCTGGACTGGATTAAGGACTAAAGGACTTCTGTATTGAGGAAGCTCAAGCCTCTAGAACAACTAAGCTTGTCGCAGCAAGAAATTACAAAATGGGAACATGCAGGGAACTCGGGAGTTGGACTGTCCTTGCAAGAGCGTTTGGTTGTATACGTGACAACGATCATCGTTGTTTACCCCAAATCGTGTGATTTCATTTCGGAAAAAGGCCAAAATGACGTTATTGAACTGAGTATATAGCTGCATACGATATGCGGAATTTTATAGAGAAACGTAGACGAGACATAGAGAAAGAAAACTGAGACCGTAGCATTTGAGTCCTTGAGAAGCCCGCTGCTATAATGCGAGTGTCGGGTGAGTACTGAGGGGTGGGTGGGGCGCGTTCACCGAGGTGAAGGCTGCCCACTGACGAAATGTTCCTGGGTCGCAAAACCCGCTGGTGCTAGACCACAGCTTCAACAACCGCCTTGTGCTAGAGGGGAAAGCCACCAGCGCGCCATGGCGACCAAAGGAAAGGAGGCTGCTGCAAGGTAAGACCGAGAAACATCTTCAAAAAGAGGAGTTCACTTTGCAAGGACCAAGCAAACTGACGCCAAATACAGCACCAAGGACGATGCTCCCACCAATCCGCGGGGCATCCCATACGCCCCCTTCGTCGACCGGGTAGAGGATTACGTAGCAACTCGTGACGATGTTGAGCCCACCCTACGAAACTTCCAAGAAATGATCTCGTGAGTTATGGTTGTGACCTGAGGACGAACGACCCGAACCCCGCCTGCCCCTTGAGGCTCAAGGCCGACCACGTCCGAGAGTGAGCAAGGAGCTGGTAGTAACATGGGCGGTGCATAGGAAATACCAGTTCATGGAAATGAACTTGCAAAGACGAATGACTGGATTAAAGGAAAAGATCCCCGACATTCAGAAGACACTCGACTCTGTCAAGTTCCTCAAACTGCGAAAGGTACTTGTGCCGTGGCAGCTCCATCGAGCCCCATGCTGACTAAATACCCAGGACGAAGTCGAGCCGATCGAAACAACTTTCGAGCTCAACGATACTCTATATGCCAAAGCTAATATCCCCGCGACGGAGGAGGTCTACATTTGGCTGGGCGTAGGAACACCGGACATGACTGTTATTGTGCACGATACTGACATAAGATAGGCAAACGTGATGCTTTCTTACCCCATACAAGAGGCAGAAGAGCTCTTGGGGCAAAAGCTATCGACGGCCAAGACTAGCTTCGCTAACTGCGAAGAGGACTTGGACTTTCTCCGAGAGCAGATTACGGTGAGATGAAGCAATCCCACTTACAGAGCTTAGCACTGACTGGGCCATAGACCATGGAGGTTGCCATCGCAAGAGTATACAATTGGGAAGTAGTGCAGAAGCGCAAAGACAAGGCTGAGGAGGAGAAGGAAAAGCAAAAGGGCAAGGAAAGCGAGACCTCTCCTAATGATTAATGGATGGATTTCTAGGGCTAGATGCCTGCAAAAGAATCTACGTCATGACTAAAAAGAAACATGGATATACAAAATTTCGGGTTGAAACAATGAAATGCCTATTGCGACCAAGAGTGTAAACCATTTTCGAGTGAGACATGTTATTTTGGGTGCTTGAGCTGTCCGATGCTGCATCTCTCGAGAGTGGTGGGTGTGAACAAGCCCCGTTAAATTGATGCGACCTGATTGGTACATATCCGCTTTCTAGCACTGGGGAACTTTTCGGCGGGCCATTGGGACCGAATCTATCGGACGCCAAATAATTGCCCCTCTGCCTTCCACACTGGTGTTCCGTCGAAGCCTCTCAGCCGGTTGGTCTGGAAGCAATGCAGAGGCATGCTCAGAAGCGCAATATGGGAGCTGGGGCGTGCGTGGCAGACGCCGCGACATGTGGCTGCTGGGCCCAAGGTACGTATGGAGATAGTGATGGCCTGGGAGCCGACATCAAGCTTACCGCGGGCGTTTGTAGCGATTCAAGCCGCCATTGTGTACAGGACCACATCGATATGCGTCGAGCGCTCTATTTGCCAAAGCCTCAGATCCTCCGAGACGTCCCGAATCTTATAGCGATAGCGATATCATTACGATTGACCGGGATCATTTGCACGAACGAACAGAGCTGAGGCGGCAGCTGGCGGCAGACAAGCGGCACGAGGAGATGGCTTCTGAAAGGCCATCATGGGCGGCACCTAAGTCTTTACGCCGTAGAACTGAGCGCAACCTACGATTGACAAAGTCTTGGACCCATCTCAGCCCAAGCTTCCTGATCGAGGCCCTGCTTGCTTCGGAAACCCCAACCCACGAAGCACGAATAAACGCAGCCATGCTACGCAGTTACCGACTGCCAGTGGTGTTGATGCAGATGCACCTTAGACAAAGGGCTCAAGCCGATCCCGATAGTCATCATTATCTCCTTGAGCTCTTGCCATCTGACAAGCAATGGAACAAGGTGTTGAGTGTTCTGTATAGCAATGGACATACGGCAGAAGATCTCGAATATTATCTTTACATCTTACTAGGTGCGACCGACGAGGAACGATGTCGGCGTTTCCTGGAACATGACAATTTGAAGCCCATATTTATTCTCAACTTTCTCCTCCGCACCGGTACATCCATACAAAATGCGTCGACATTGGATGGCCTTTTATCATATTTCCGGTCCCGATCCTGTTACACGCCAGAAGGTAGAAATGTCCACGATAATTTGAGCGAAGGAAGGCAACCAAGAACACGCCTTGCTATGCAAAGCATGACACCGGATGAGTTTTCCCGCTTAATGTCACGACTTGCCAACCAGTGCCGCCGGCTGGAGCCCAGACTGTTGGTCACTCTGGCTGACATCGTCGCGCAACGAATTCGATGGTACGAACAGGAGCCTAATGTTCACGGGAAGAAATATTTTGAGCAATGTCGTCTGTTTAATTCGGCGCTCAGGACTTTTGCAAGCCGTGCACAGCTGGGGGCACGCTACAAGCAAGCCCCCAATGCCTACTTTTGGGAGGCGCAGCGAATTCTCATCGGGATGTCAGACCAACTTTCCAAACCTCTACTTGTGGACAAGGCGGGGTTTAAAGCTATCCGTGCTGTATTAGCTGGCATGCCGAAAAACCAAACCGAAACCCATAGTGCAAGGCGGTACTCACAGACATGGCCCCCGTATTTGCACCCTGGAGACGGTATGGATGAAGTAATGGAACCCGAGGACAGCTGGACCCGCACAGTACTTGCTGGCTCCATGATGCAAGAGGCCGGGTTCTCCAAGGATCAGACTGACGAGGCACTGGACATTTTGCAAGGCCTGGCCCACGATGGAACTCCAACGATTCAGCAGCGGATTCCTGTGCATTCGAAGAAGCAACTTCTAGTATGGGCGGCCTCTATCAAAGCTACTAGAAATGCACACGAGGCGTGGGACAGGTTTCGACACCCCCCAAGTGAAAGCCAAGAGCCTGGCCTCGAGGAATACGCGGCCATGTTTGAAAAGCTTTTTGCCAGAGACGCTGATTTGGGGGTGGGCAGTTTGCCGGGAGACAATTCACTCAATTTCCCAACTCAGGAAGAGTTAAATCTGGCGGAATTCGAAAAGGCGCGACTGCGGCCTCCAAGTGTGGATGAGCTGTATCAAAAGATGAAGCAGAACGGGACAGTGGCTAATGGGCGGTGTCTTCGTGTTTTAGTATCGAATGCGGAATCACTGCAGACGGCCCAAGGGTATCTGCTAGAAAGCGCTCTCCCATGGGAGCAGACATCAGCTTTACTAGCCAATGACCCGGATCCAAAATCCTTGGAGGAAATCCCCGTCGACATATTTTCTGCATACATTAGTGTCTGTTCACGGGAACGTAACCATGCGAGAAGGCATATGGTGCGGGCCATGCGCCTGGTCGAGGCTCGTCTAGGCCACGAGAAGCACCCTGGTGCTTCACATTTATGGATGCCAATTCTAAAGAACCTAGGGCAACACCACGTTGCACTGGGTATTACGCTTGGCGAACAACTGCGCCTGGTCACACATCTAGTGGATCGATTTCGGGAGTGTCATGGGTGCTCCCTGTTACTCTTTCAGCGGTTCGCGCGTAGCTTGAAGAGTATCTTACGGCGGGAGGTCTCTACGCTCTTAGCGGACATGAAATTAGACAACAGCGTCGCGGCCAACTCACTCGGCCTCCTCTATGACCAGGATGCTCGACAGGGCCAGCCCGTGCAGGAACACGACTCGACAAGCGAACCGCCCGCAGTGGACGAAGGTGGAGACGACGATTCATCCTGGACCTTGGCCCGGTCAGCGGCTACGCGCCTGATTGAACTTTTCTACTCACTAGTAGACGAGGAGAAGGAGAGACAGTGTTTAGTTGGTGCTAACGAGGTGTCGAATCTCGATGCGGTGCTTCTGCGACGAGACCCGGTCTCGGCTCCGTTGGCTCACGACTACATGGTGTCCCTGGCATTTGCGGGAGAATTTGAGGAAATGGCCAAATTCCTTCAATGGCTCATTCAGCAATGGGGGCGGGAGCAACTGGCGCAAGAGCTGGAGAACCTAGACGACGTTCCTCATGAGGCCGATATGCTTGATACGCTCTGCGCGTTCCGCGCATTTGCAGAACCTATGCTACCAGGGAAAACGGTGGAGTCTGTTCTGGATGCACTCAATGCAGGCAGGGTGGGCTGGGCTTGGCCAGACGATTTCCTTGTGCGCGGTTATCTGGAGGGCCCGATGGAGCACGAAGCCGATAGGAATTTGTGTGAGGTGCTCCAGCGCGTACGCCAGAACCAACACAAGAGGCGCCAAGACAGGGACAGGGCCTGCGAGGAGAAAGAGGATGTGTAAGAAGCAACGTTGAATCAAGTCAAAGGCGGATGGCGTTTACGGATCGAATCAATGAGTTGGCGTTGCTTTTCGTTGAATACCACCAACGGACTAAGAGGGACGGATTGAGTGCTCAAATGTACAATTATATATATAGATTTGCTAACCGTCTACGGTTGGATAGATGGGACGAAAGGGGAGGGTGGCGTGTCACGGAACAGCGTTGATACCCTGTAAAATCCAGATGTACAATATGGCTAAGAGGGGAAAGCCACATGTAAAAAAGAACGAGAAGAGCGACGAATTGAACGAGGACAAAAGCGGCACAATGCATTGGTAATGTTACTTTTCAGGACACCAGGACAGTGCTTCGCCTCCACCACGGTTGGGCAAGGCCACCACAAATAGGCCAACGGGCGGCTATCTCGATTGAACAGGACCCAGGGCATCGGTACACCAGGAGAGGTGGGCTGGCTGCCTTGAGCTTAGGTGGTCGATTAAGAGTGGGAAATGGCTTGCATTAGTAGAGGGGTGACAGTTTGATGTCAGGAACAAAGAGCGGATGGCGAACTCTGAATGGTTCAGGGTTGTATCGGGGTGTAAATCGGTGGATGAAGCGACGCCAAGAGCCAGGCACGGACTCAAGCCACAACAAGGATCTATTCTTCCTGGCCAGGTCATGACCGGACGAGAATGGGTCGGCTGGAGCCCAGAAGACGAAAAACTGGCCATAGCACTCGTCTTTTAATACTGGACGCCGGGAACCATTGGATGCTACGTACCCGCCCAGAGCCGCCCAAGCTACCAAGACTCGCAGGGGACGCCGCAGGTGGGCCCAGTGGAACCGGAATGATTGGCCAGGACAGGCCCACCGCCGGGCCGCTGCCGAGACGGCCTAGGTGTCGCCGCCAATTATAGCGAGCCGCGCGAATGCAGTCCGGGATGAGGAGAAACGCGAGCCCCCCCGTCACCTTCAGCACCGCGCGCGCTTAACACCCAGTCGTGGTGGCCCCCTGCGAGCGGCACACGACAGACAGCTGGCGCGAGGGGCGCCCATGATTGGACCTGCACGCTCCTGCGATGGGGTTCGAGGCTCGAGGATGGGGCGTTTCTGGGACCGGGGCTGTTTGGGGTTGGGCGCGTCGTGAGACTGTCGACTGGAACTCGGCCCTTGCAGCACAGACGAGCCAGTCAGGGCAGGGCTGTCTGCTATGAATGGTAACTGGTTTGCGGCAACGTGGGAGACGAGATTGAGACGGGACCAAGCTCTCGAGGCCCTGGTGCCGTTAGGCTGGGATTGCGGTGGGACGGGATGGGAGCGCTGGCGACGACGGGCGGCCATACAATACTACACCACCATCCACTTTGAAGACATGGCCTGACAATCTTTGTATCTCTCAGTTTTCCTCTCCTCTGTCTCTCGGTGTTTCACTTTTTCTTTCCTTGTGTCTCTCATCTCTCTTTCTTTCCTTGGCCTCTGCCTTGTTCCCCCACCCATTCCTTTGTTTCCCAGCGTGTGTTCTTTCACCAAGACTCTTTCATTGTTTCATTGACCCGAAACCTGGATTGATCCGAAACGACGTGACTACGCTTTATGACGACTTGCCCTTTATTGAGCCGATCTAATTTGTTTGCCAAAGAGGGCAAACACATTTCATAGTGTCACCATCCCCATCGCTTTTATTCACCCACGAACAGGACCATTTCTTTCATACCTGCCGTCGAGATATTCGACTTGGTTTTTTTCTTTTTCCTTTTTCCTTTTTAAGCTGTTCCGAAAACAAGCCAACCAAAAAATTCAAAATGCGGTTTGACACCAAGACTTTCGCCATCGCCCTACACATTCTTTTGACTGCCCAGTTCACTCAGGCTGGCCCTATACGGTGGACTGGCAGGATGTAAGTCGAGCAAGCTTTTGGAACAAATGTCTCAGCGCAGCAGCTGACATGAATAATAGATACCGAAGATCAACTCCGGTAGTTGGCGAATATACTACATCTGCAGCCCCTACTGCGGCTCATGATGGGTAAGAAAATTTTGGTGGCTCAAATCCAAACGCGATGGTTGTCTAACATGAACACTTAGCTATTACACCAGCGGCTCTGGAGGCTCTGGAACCACACCCCGGCCTATTTTCGAGACGCTCAGTTCGAGCGTTGCGTACCCCGACCCTGGATCCTCGGAAACATCTCGCGCCCGTCAGTCAACTGTCGAGGCCCCCGCCGTAGACACTACGGAAATCCAGTCAAAGGCCCCCGCAACCTCGGTCGAGCAGTCCAGCGCAACGCCCTCCTCGGCCGCTCCCATCGGCTCGACCGACTTTGCCGAGCCCTCAACACTTACCAAGAGTATTGTCCCTGAGCAGCCCACCAATACTCCCAGCGACACAAACACTCCGGTTGCGACGAGGACTACTACTCCGGTGGAGGAAGAGACGAGCGCTGCCCAGGCCTCTTCGGCGGCAACTTCTGACGCTATAATTACCACATCCATCACTCCTAAGCAACCCGGTTCTGGAACCCGTGCCTCAAGCGTCGATGGCACTCCAACATCTGCTGCTGGCACGTTGGAAAGTACCAGCGCCGCCCGGGCAACCCAATCTATCATTACCAGTTCGATTGTGCCAAAACAGCCCTCGGAGGGTTCTACGCAATATCAGACACCTGGAGCCTCGTCCGCTGCCTCGACACCGGTTAACCCATATAGCTCACCAGATGCCTCAAGCCCTCTCTACAAGACGGTCTCAACCCCTAGCCAAATGCCCGGAACTGCCCCTGGCTCGTCTATTGTCAACGCTCCCACGAGCGCCAAAGAAGCGGCCCCGGGGGCAAGCTCCACGACCATTGCCTACCAAGATACCCCGTCTTATACCGCAACGCGCCCAGACCAGGACAAGCATTACCCGACCAGCGCTCTCATGCAGTCCAGCATTGATCTGGGTGGTCTCAAGCCTACTAGTGCTGGTGGTGTAGGATCAACTGCTACTCAGGAGTCCTCGGCCGCTGGGGCGCCTGCTACTTCTGCCGCAAATGATATCCAGTCGTCGCCGAACCCTGAAACATCTGAGCCCGCAACAACTATGACTATTTCGGTGGGCAACCCCGATGGGACGGGTGCCGTCAGCTCGACCAAAGTCCAGGCCACCTCGAATTCCGCTGCTCCATCCTCGCCCTCATCTGCCCAGAGCACCCCCTCGGCTTCCGGGTCTCTTCCCGCCGAGACTTCATCCTCGCCTTTGCCCGCGTCATCCACGGAAGCCGCTGGCACAAGCGTGGTGTCCTCGACTGTCCCCACTGGCACTCCCAACACGGCCGTCCCCACTGTTGGCTACCTGCCTTCTTCAACGGCTATCATTGACGCCAACCAGTATGCCGAGAACCTCGCCCAGGCTAGAGATCTCAACGAGGTGTACTCGGGTCTGACAGCTGACTCTGCCTGCTCTTCAGGCCAGGCAGCGTGTATTGATGGCAAGCTGGCCCAGTGCAACAGCGCCGGGTCTTACACGCTGACCGCCTGTGATGGAAACGAGAAGTGTTACGCCTTCCCCGCAACCACCACCAAGGGTGTCTTGCTGTCATGCCAGAGCCCGGAAAAGGTCAAGGAGATTTTGGGCATCACTGGGGATAGTGGCCAGGGGACAACCTCTGCCGCTGAGCAGCCAGCGACGACATCTTCCACGGCCCAAGAATCCGCCACTACGTCAGAAGCCAAGAAAGAGCCCAACTACCCAGTCGTCACCGTCACCCAGATTGTTACCGTTGACGATGGTGCCACATCGGCAGCCTCGAATCCTGCCCAGCAGCAGACTACGGAGCCCGTCCAGCCGTCCGAGCCCACCAGCACCGCGGCCCTTTCAACCTCTAAGCCTCGCACCACCATTGTTGTCACGAGGACCAGGCCTGCGACTACTGAGGCATCTTCGCTTGTTGCGTCTTCCCCTGCTGTGTCCTTCCCTGCCGTCGATGACACCGCAACCTCCGAGGCTCCTGCTGCCACCACTGTCCCCGTCGCTTCGACCTCGCAGCCTCACACTGTCATCGTCATCACCAAGACTAGGCCTGCCACCACTGACGTGTCTTCCCCTGCTGCGTCTTCCCCTGTGGATGACACTCCAACCACCGCGGCTCCCGTTGTCACCACCACCTCCGTCCCCACAGAGCAAAAGTCGTCGGCATCACCCGATGCCTCCTCCCTGCCCGACGGAAGCAACACCATCACCAAGTCCATCAAGACCCCCGGCTACCCCGACTCCAGTGCTACTTCCCAGGCCGAGTCTGGGGCCGAGCCTACCAAGGCCTCAACCGTCCTCCTGGTCCCCATTGACGACGACGACAGCAAGACCACCGCCCCCGCAGCCGCCGCCACCGAGGCTGCGGTCAAGGACAATGGCAGCAGCACCACCAAGACCGTTGACGGAACTCCAACCGTGTCTGTGTACTACACCGTCACGGTTACGGAGAAGGATCGCGAGACTGTGACTGTGACACAGCACGAGAAGGAAACCGTGACAGTCGTCATCAGTGCATGATGGCGATGACGACGATGCTTGTCTTATTTTGCACTTTCTTTTCTTATTTTTTTTTTTTTTACCGATGGGGCAACCCAAGAAACTGCAGTGGTAATACCAAGTTTGGAGGAGCGTATTTTATTTGAGCCTAACTAGTGCATTTATATTTTGGAGTGGAAGTGTTAGTCTAATGAGGAGAATCATATTTGCGATTTCACAACTTTCCCCCTAAAAAGAGGGAAAAAAAGGGAAAAAAGGAGACCCTTGATATCGTATCCCAGACACCAAACCATGCATATTGCATGGCATATTTGAGTTTTTATTGATTGTGTCCAAGCTCGTGAATACTTTTGGAACATAACGCACATCTCGAAAGGGAGGTGTTCGCGAAACTTGATATTGAAACAAGTTGATTGATAATTAGAACCCATGATATTATACCGCGCAAAATAACCCTCTTGAGAGGCTATGCATGTCTTTATTCCCATTGCCATATGCCAGTGCCAGTCTATTCGTGCCAGCCTTTTCGGGACACCTCTTTTTCATGTTGCCCATGTTCCATGCTTCATCATCATGCCTCCTTGTACACTCTCCAAGCCCATTCATATATACACTCCTACAACTGGCGGCTTCCCAGAAGCAGTCCTTCTATCGGCAAGACAAGGGAGAAAAAAAATGTCTGCCAGACGCGCCATTAAAACGCAATACATAGATACAACCAAAAAATACAGGAATAAGAAGAATAACTTTAACCAATAAGGCGTGACGAAACCCTCTTCACAAAACCATCCAACAAAAACGCCGAATAATAAGAGGTTGTGTATACCCATGGAACGCCAAATAATTGTATGTCGTTGTATGTCGTTGCGGTCAACGAATATCCTTACTTTGTCACACCCTTCTGGCCAACGTCAGGTCCTGGTCCAGCATCGAAAGAAGGACCACCGACTTCAAGCCTCTTAGCCGCAGGTTCGCATCCCTCTTCATCAGCACCATACTTGTCATGCCACAGCTTGCGCATGACCTGATAAATGAAGTGGTATTGGGGCTTGCCCTGGACCATGCCAACTCGTTGTTCGCGAAGGGCATCCACTGTCTCACAAATGAGATCCGGGCCCTCGCTTGGGTCGTCATAGGTTTCAAAGGCACCAGAGTCAAGTTCCCGCATGAGATACTCGAGGGTGATAAAGGTGCCAGTCCGGCCAACACCGGCGCTGCAATGAATTATCCGAGGGTTGCAGGGAGCGCTGTACTCGCGGGATAGTCGCATAATCTCAAAGAAGCCGTCCAGATCCTCAAGCTCAGGCACCCCGAAATCAGGCCATCTGCGATACAGTAAATGCCAGACGATGCGAGGTTCCTCTTCTCCTTCGACGTGAAGAAGCAACTTGCGCTTCTCAATGGATCCGTCACAGAGCTCCTCATAAGAGTCCAGTGTGAGGTCGGCCCTCCAATCATCGTTCCAAACGTTGCCCTCGTTGAGAGGCCAGGTTTTGTCCTCTTCATTGTCCGGGAAGTATTGATGGCACTTGACGGCACCACTCTCCGTCATGGTGGTGAGCTGGACAATAACTGCGGGAGTGGAGAGCTGCTCAGCAATCATGCGCCAGACGTAACTGATGGATGGTATCGTGGGGCCCTGCATGGCGATGTAGCGTAGGGGAGGTAGCTCGGGACTAGGCGACTCGAGGGTGATGTCGGAGGCGTTGACGTAGTCCAGCTCATTCGGGGGGACCTTCAGTCGGATACGGTTGTGATTCCAGGGTTTGATGTTGAAGTATCGGTCCATGAGACCCTTTTCTTCCACGTCGACCTGCTTAAACGTTCCCCACTTGCACTCTCCGTCTTCGTTGCTCTGCGTACCCTCGAGGATTCGATCTCGTTCGCTCCATGTTAGCTCTTGGAACTTGGAATCAATGTCTGGGCGACTGTTAGCTTGAAAGGTCCAAGGGTGTAGCTCATTGCATCGCTTACCTAACAAGGTCGAAGCTAGGAAAGCGGGGAGCTTGGGCGGCATGGCGGCGCCATTCTTGATCGCATGGCTCTCAGCAGTGACTGGCCGGCTTTTGATGCCGTCTTGGCCGACGACGGCGGCAGGAGGACTGGAAGGCAACTCGGCGGTAGGGCTTTCACGAGCTCTCTTGGCAGAGGCTCGCAATCGGAAATTTCGGAAAGGAGACTTCTTGGGGGTCTTGATGATGGATTTCTGGGGATGCAGATGCTGCTGTTGGATGGTCGCGGCTTGAAGTTCGGTGCTTGCGATGCTGTCAAGAGTGTCGCTGCTGGAGCGTTCGACGGCGGTCTCGATGGTGGGATTCTTGGGTTTGCGACGGAACTTTGGGATTCTGTCCATGCTGGCGAATTGGGACGGAGGCGACACGGAAAGCGGCGAGCGCGTAGAAGAAGACAGGACCGTCGCCGACGAGGAAAAGGGCTTAATAGCTCGAGGGCGCGGTTGAGGTGATCGAGGACACCGAAGGCGAAAGCGAGGGCGAGGGCGAGATGACGGTAGAGGGAGCCGAAGGAATATTATAGTGAGAGCCGTTGGGTCGGTGGAGGCCGAGCAGGGGTAGGGAGAGCCCAGAAAGCCTTGACAGCAAGGGGGCGAAGCAAGTGTAGGAAGAAGTAATATTGAAAGTGGGCGGGCGCTTTTCTTAGTGATGGCGCAGTCGACTTAGAAGGTTGATAGTGGTGAGCGAGGGGAGCGAGGATAGCAAGAAAAAAGAAAAAAAGAAGAAAAAAAGTAAGGATAAGAATCGCGGGTTGAAGCGAGACAGAAACAAGAAGGTGTGGATGACGAAGTCGGGTCGCGATGGCCGGAATAATAGTGGCGCATTCAGTCACGGAGCAAAGGGAGGCAGGAGCAGCTGAACCCAACCTATGATCACAAGAGGACAGGCATCCGATTGACGGAAGCGGCGAAGACCAACGGCAACGGGTGTGACAGCGGGGGGGCAGTGGGATTGGGGATGTGGGATGGATGCGATGTGAAACGATACAAGTACGGACGAATGCGCGGACAAGACAGAACCTGAGACCCGGGGTCGCGGGACGTGGGCGAGTGATATGAGGTAGCCCGTCGATGCTTTTGCGCTGCGCGTCACTGCCCGACCCAACGGGACGATAGGGATGGGATGGATGCAGATTGAGATGCGCCACGGCACGTGCTGCGCGTGCGTGCGGACAGAAAAAAAAAAAGAGTGAGAGAGTGAGAGAGATGGGAATGCCAGAAGAGGCAATCAGCACCCTGCTTGTTTTGCAATTACAGATTCGATATGCATGCCGCCCGAGCTCAGATTGCGGCGATATTAATATCGAGTAATAATATCATGTTAGGGCAGGATCGGACGTGTATGCCTGTTGCGCAATGTTGTCTCTGCGCTGCTATGCCACTTTTTTACCTCGTCCCCGGGACGGACAAATTGTAATGCTCTTTTTAGCTCGTCGGGATAGGGCAGGAAACTGGGTCTATGGCAGACAGGGGACGGACGTGTCTGTGAACAATTAATTTTAGCCCGGGATGCGATGCCCTGTCCCCATTGCTATTTTAGGCAACCTGGCCAGTCTCGGACGGCTTGTGTGTGCTCACTCGATTTCCCCGACTGACACACAGACGATGTAGGTACCATAGTAGGGTACCTGTATGTATCATGTATCTCACACGCCTTGTGCATATCCAGGGCCAGGCCAGGCCAGGCCAAGCCGGCTAGCTGCCGTGCTGCCAGCATCTCAGCAGAGTCCGGAACCGGTTCGCTCGCTCGCTCGCCACCCGTATGCGCGCGTGTGCGCCAAACATGTATCCAGCTTTCGATGCGCAAAATGCACCCCGTGCCAGCGTGGTGGATGCGATGCGGCGTCGGCCCCTCGGCAGTTGCGTCAATCATCCAGTGAACCACTGCCCGATTCAGATTCCATCCACTAAATACGAGCACGCGATCACCGCTGCTGGCGGCAAACACTCGTAATGGATTGATTAAGCCGCGTATTGGAATATTCCTTTCGTCCTCTCATGCCCCTCCCCCTCCCTTCTCCCCGTCGTCACCGTCGCCTCTGGTCACGACTCCAGTTTCGCCATTGCCACTGCCACTGCCACCGGCCGACGCATGACTGGCTCTCACACGCTCAAGCTCACACTGCTCTCTCACACTTCGCTCCCGCCGACATGCCCCTTCGCTTGCGTGGCGACATCGTGTTGGGTGCTGTCCGTTCGCAAGCCTAGCCTATCCTTTCTCCCTTCCTTTTTCCCTTTCCTCACAGGATTTCTGTCGTTGCCGCTTCAGATACTCCAATCACCAGCACCATCGCCCTGTCCATCTCACTTCCTTCTATTGCTGCTTCTCCTTCCGTCGCAGCTAGAGGGGGCGGAGCTCCTAACGTAGGCACGCTGCGCACCCTTGTCAGAGTGGCCCCCTAAGGCACTGTCGATCCGCCGTGACGCCTTTCCAGGTCCCCTGCCGCCCCGGTTGGTGGCGCCGTTGCTGCGAACCACGTGGCCCATCCATCTCTCGGCATGCTCAGTTTTCTTTATGTGAAAAACATTCTCGAAGGTTGCGATCCCATCTGTGTGGCTTGTGTGATGCACCACCTTGCAAGGGGGTTTCATCTTCATATTGCTTCAACCCCAAAGCTGTCCAAGAGTCATTTGCAAATATCTGACGTCAATTTTGATGCTCTCCATGAGCTAAGATTGGCTATTATACAGTAGAGTAGGATCGTCACAAAATCCAATCAAACGCCTCCCAACCTGACGGATATCACTTGTCACAAACACCCACCCGTCCCCGCCTCGCCCATTTCTTTTCTTTTCTGACCGTACTATTAACACACTACTGCATCTTACAATCTGGACCGCGAGTTCCTTTTCGAGACACCTGTTCACCTCTTGTCAGGGTGACTTGTACTGTCCCTCTTATTAAACTGCAGAGTAGACTGCCGTGACGTATTTGCCACACTCAATCTTCTGCTCCAGCGTCACCTTGCGGCCCTTACCTCCGTCCAGCCGTATAGTCGTTCGTGGCGTCACACATAGCCGGTGGAACTGGTCACCATTTTCCTTGCCAGCGTCTGCTTCCCCGTCAAGTGCCCCGATATATGTTGGGGTGTTCATGTTCGTTCGTTTGCCGGTTCCCAGCTGAAAGTGTTCATTCCCACCCCACAAGAGGACGTCGGAACCCCAGTTGGTTGTGCTTCCACTTCCCTTGGCCGAAGCTGATGTCTCGGTGAAATTATCCATCACGGCAGAGCAGTGTGTGGCACCAATGGAGAGAGCCTTGAGCTTGATTGGGCTCATCATGTTGGTTTTTTCGTCAAACTCGAAAAGCGAAGACAGTGTCTTAATCTTGGTCGGTCTAGGAGACACATGTGACCACCGGCCGGTTCCCAGGGTTCCGTACACTCCCTGTCCCATACTCCACAGGTCTGATGTAATCTGGGGAAGTCTTTGGGATGGAGCGAGAGACTTGGTGTTGCCGTTGCTGATGGGTGCTTTTGCATCAACAGTGAAGTATGTATTGTTTCCGCCAGCCGAAATCGATGTCACTGTAGGGACTAGACCACCACTTCCGTAGAGTTTGTTGGTGGCCATCAATGACGGAGAGTCCGCCAATTGGAGTCCGAATTCCGTATCGAATCCAAGCTGTCCAAATGCGTTGTCACCAAACGTGAAGATTTTTCCAGCCTTGTCAAGGACTGCCGAATGAAAATCGCCCGCGGCAATTTGGGTAATGTCAAACCCTTTCAGACCGACAATTTCATGGGGTTGGTCATATGGACCCGGTGGTCGGTTAGCCCAGCTCAGTCCAGGAATGCCCATCTGGCCCTTGGATGGAAACTCAAGGGCACTGGCGGCTGCCGAGAAAACTCGGCCTTTGGATGTAAGCATCAGACAATGCTCCTGGCCAGTGCTGATGTCAGTAATGATCTCGTTTCGGGACAGACTAGAAGGAGTGAGAGTGCGAAAATGGATCGTTTCTTTGCCGCCAGTGCCCCATAAGGACCAAGAGCTCTTGGTTTGCTCTTCTTTGAGACCACTGTCCAGATCATCTCGAGAGGATGGAATGGAATATACGTTCCCTTTGCGCGACAAGGCAACGATCCGGTCCATCGTAACGTCGATTTTGACAATGTCTTTGCCAGTGAGGGTAGCAACAGGCAATGGGTTGTCCTTTGAGAAGCCGAGGCCCCATTGAACTAGATCACCCTTCTCGGTCACTGCTGCGCCGAAAGTTTGTGTGAGCTTCAAGTCTCGGAGTATCTGTCCATCAAAGTAGGCAATGCGACGAGGCAGTTTGACATATTTTTCGTTGGAGTTAGGATCAATGACCTTGCCAATGTTGGAACCCCAAGCATACACTCCAGGGTGCTCCCAGCTATTCTTGACCTGAACATGTTGTGAACTGAGAAGGTCGCGAGTCTCTTCTTTCGATGAGACATTCTCAATGGGCTTTTCAAACTCGAGCTCTGCCTTTCGAATCGATTTTGACTTCTTTTTCGTCGGCTTGGCCTCAGGCTCCTCTGACGAAAATTGCTCTCTGATTTTAGGGTAGAAGTATGAGCCAGCAGCGGCGCCACCAAAGACTGCTGCTACTCCAATCAATTTGCTCCCACCTTGACGGGGAGCCGTGCTAGAATGACGAGCCCATTGGCGCTGGGTGGCAAATGCGGTTTGGCGAACTTGAGAAGTGAGGGCTGCTCGCCTGAGCGCCAGATGAGAGGCGTTCATGGTTATTGATCAACTACAGGAGATTTTAATTGAGTAAAATATGTACCCAGAAAAAAACTTGATGATTATGTGGCCGGAAAAAATATTTGAGGAGTTGGTGAGGTTATATCAGCCAGGTTCTAGTGAGGCCCAGGTGTAGATAAGAGCTCGGTCAGCAAAATTCTTTGGACGGCCACAGGTCGGGGAAGCTCCCAGCCACAAAACAGCTCTGGTGCGCCACACTCTCGCCATGCCGGGGTGCAGCACAGACATCTCCCCCACTATTGTTCCTTGCGCTTTCCTGCCCCGTGTCCCGCCATCGGCGCTTCGGAGCACACGTCTCCGGTGAGCTTTCAGCGTCTGTTGCGTGGCTTCTAAGAAACCCAGCGAATCCAGAGCCTAACTCGAGCTTTCGAGCTTCGAGTTTCCTCGGAAAATGTACGAAGACTCATGGTACAGCTATGTGCCCGAGATTACGGGAAGAAAAGGCCAGACCAGTAGCCAAGGCCATGGTCACCGCCGAAGGGAGTCGCTGCTCCAACAACCTAATGTTTGTTCCCATCTCACAGCTGGACGTCTTCAGCATACATAGGTGAAGCTAATTTTCTTTGCTAGGGCACAGGAACTGTCGCCGAAGTAGTGGTGCCTATGCAAAACGTCTATGAAGAAATAGAAGCTACCAATGATCCCCCTGAGCCAACCGTTATTCGTCGAGCGAACTCCTACTCCGACTTCCATCGCATTGCCCAAGAGCAGCTTGCCAAGGACGAAAAGCCACGGCGCAAGAAAGCAGACAAGTGGAATAGACCTTGGGATGCCCTGGACCTTCCTACCCCTACTGTTGAAATCGAAAACCATGAGCCAAAGGATCTCGCATCGTACGATGCGCAATTACTAGACGCAAGTCAGGAGCAATATCTGTATGCGCAACTTCGCAAAGCAAATCGCCGCCGCAAGTTTAGCAGGGGCTAATTTCTACCTAGTTTATACCGAGACCAGCTCACGCTCACCGAACGTCACCTGGATGGCCTAATTGATGATGCCAATGCGACACTAAAGCTCCTTACATCCCTCTCCAACTCGTTCCAGTCTGTTGAAGCTCAGACTTCGAGTTTCCAATCTCAATGCGAAGACTTGCTCAAAGAACAGAGGAGACTAGAGACTCTGGCGTATGAAGTTGGAACTGATTTGCATTACTACACCTACTTGGATAATGCTACAAGACGCCTGAATGCTCCCGGCGCTAGCCGCTTGGTTGATGACGAGTCATTCGGAGAGATGATTGAGAACATTGATGCCTGTATTGTTTTTATGGAAAAACATGTAAGATGAAGGGAAATCTTGGGCAACACATCGACTAACAGACTTCTAGGAGAACTATCGTGATCGCGACACCTACCTTGCCAGATACAACGCTTTACTCACAAAGGCCCTGCATCTCCTTGAGCATGGATACAAGACACGCTTAGAAAAAGTCTCTGCTGATATTTCTCGGCAAATTGCTGCCGCGAAATCCGAGTCAGCGCGCCATGCCCTGGCTTATGGCCGCTTCCAAGAGATGATGCTGGACTCTTTTGGCTTGATTCCTAACATTCGCCGGATCGTGCGCCGTGCATATGAATACTATGGCAAACGGGCAGAATCTTGTACTAATTTTGACATTTATGCAAACACTGCCAAAAACATTTTCTATACCCACTTAACAACCCGAGACCGAGATATGAAGTTGATGACACAAGCCGATATTGAGGAGTTTCGAAAGGAGACCAAAAGTCACTCTGCGGAAACCGCATCACGAAGCTTCATAAAGCAGAGCTTTGAGCGCATCTACAATGAAGAGAGTCTGTTTTTGAGATTGTTCGATGTGGAACCTGTTTGGAACATGTCCCAGGACTCCGTCTTTCAATCCATCAAGACTGTGAATACCACCATCGCCCACCCAGGCAACTTGGCTCCAGTAGTCACCACCATCCAGCCCGCTTTACAGGCGGCATCGTTACAAATAACGTGTAATGTGGTTGGCTGGCTAACAAACGAATACCTTGCGTCGGAGCTGGAAGACGACGAGTCGCCGTATTTTACTAAATGCAAGCAATACGCTTCGCAGTTGGTTGTTCACCACCTCTGGCCATTGATAGATGCTGCTTTCGAGGCAGAGGTCACAAAGTCGATAACGAGGGCCGTGGTTCAGGACAGCTCGCTAAAGATTGGCCCCGTGGTGGGGGGTGTAGCTTCGTCTAATGCCCACCCGTTGGTCAAACAGGCCATCAAACTGTTGGCTATGTATGAACATTGCATGCCCAAAGAGAGAGCGGTATGTCTCCTTCTTTGCCGTATATCGAGTTCTACTAACGTTGTGGTAGGCCAAGAATAATGCCGTCGTGTTTAAAATTGTGAGGGAGACGATTCAGGTCTTGCAGCGAGCAGAAGCAAGAATCAGGTCTCTCAAGGCCACTACCGATGCAGACCTTTTTATGGTAAAGAACCTGCTGATCATTAAGAACGAGCTGGTGTCTCTGGAAATTGGTGACATCAGGAACCAAACTCCTTCAATGCAACATTTTAGTCACATCTGGGACACCCTTAGCCCGCAGAATTGGGTTGGGTTCATCTCCAATATCATTGGCGGATCGCTATGGTCACGGGGGACTCCGTCGGTCACGGCAAAGACTCTGACAGTGGAAGATATGAACGAGCAGTTGGATGAACTGCTCCGACATTCCATATATGCCTTTACACAGCGGTGGGGTACTCTCACTGCCGACTCACGGAACAGAAAGACAGGCGTCAAGCCAATTGCCAAGGTGGAGACGGAACTGGAAACCATTCTCCAGACGGCATTTAGTAACCAGCCCGAGGTGGTGGGCAAGTTGAAGGAAGCAATCGAGCAGCATGCTGAGGCACAAAACGAGACAAAAGACAGTAAGTCTGGAGTCCGACGATATTAAGAGGGAAAGAGACATATTTTATTACAGTGTAGAGAAGGAAATGGATCCCACAAGCCCCAAGTCTACCCCAAGCCAAGGCCTCGAGTGTGGATGGAATGGCTGCAACCTGTGAGCTTATGAAAACCTTGAAACGATACCATGCCGCGTCTTATGTGATGTTGGCGCCGCTCGGAGGGTTAGCCCGTCTTCAGGAACGCGGCTATTATGCATATCGGTCAAACTAGCCGAAGTTTCGTAACAAGATAAGGTCCGACTTCCGTTATCAGCCCGATTTCGGCAAGACCTGCCTAATACAAGGCCCGACAAGCCGACCGCCCGTGGCACCACCCAGGTAAGCGCGGTCAGTAAAGTTGCGAGTGTGTAAGAGAATTCGCTAGATGCATTTGAAGCCTGGCAATTGGCGCCCTCCGGCCGCACTACCAAGGCCACGTGAAGATAGAGGCTGCACGGCTGGTGCGGTTTATGCCTGTAGAAGGGTTGTTCGACCGGGCTACCTGCATACCCGGCCCCGGTAGCACGTTGTCGCCGGTAACGGCTTTGTAATCTTAGCACGTCATTTGCTGGGCGCCCTCCGCAACCCCAGATTTGATATCTGGAGGCGCCTTCCATCCACCGGCCTCTAAATCTTCTCCTTTTTTTGCTCCTATTGCGCAAACTTGGAACATTGCTTTCTCACAATCCCCCTGCTCTGCTACCTCGCGCCTTCTTGACAGGTTGTCAATTGATCTTCGAATAAGGATTATCCAACGCCTTGTTCGTGGGGCATAAGCGATATGGACGCTACAGCCATCGAGGTGGAGGCGCCGCAGAGCAGCGGCCTCGAGACGGCCAAGGACTTGTTCTCGGGTGCTGTGGGAGGAATTGCACAGGTCTTGATCGGTACGTTGGAAACCGACCCCCTCCCCCTCTTTCTTTCTTTTTCAGTTGGGAGGAAAAGAAACCGTGGTGAGAAGTAGGAGGTGGCTGCGTTCTTCAGACAGGGGATGGTCCAAGTGGACGAGATCTACGATGAGATAAGGAAAATTGAGATCTCAAAATGAGATGAACGACTGGGAAGCCATCTCGAGAAAAAAAAGAAAAAAAAAAAGCCAGGGCCTATTGCAAGAGATGGCACCTTTTTTCAGCCATTTAGACTAACCGATTATAGGTCAGCCCTTTGATATCGTCAAGGTTCGACTTCAGACCTCAACTCAGTACTCGTCTGCCCTAAACGCGGCGAGTTCCATCTACCGCAATGAGGGTGCTCTCGCTTTTTACAAGGGAACCCTAACCCCTCTTATTGGTATCGGTGCTTGCGTTTCTGTTCAGTTTGGTGCTTTCCACCAGGCCCGCCGATGGCTGGAGGACCGCAACACCTCGTCTGGCCGGGCTGCCGACCTGTCTTATGCCCAGTACGCTAGTGCGGGTGCCTTTGCTGGTGTCACCAACTCCGTCCTCTCCGGTCCCATTGAGCACATCCGTATCCGCCTGCAGAGCCAGCCTCACGGCGCCGCCCGCCTCTACGACGGCCCCTTGGACTGCATCCGCAAGGTTGGTGCGCACGATGGTGTCCTGAAGGGTATCTACCGTGGCCAGGTGGTCACCATCTGGCGTGAGGCCTTCGCCTACGGTGCCTGGTTCACTGCTTTTGAATATCTCATGAACAAGGACGCTGCCCGCAACCGCATCGACCGCAAGGATATTCCTAGCTACAAGATTGCCCTCTACGGTGGTCTCGCCGGCGAAGCCCTTTGGATTGCCAGCTACCCATTCGACGTGGTCAAGAGCAAGATGCAGACCGACGGCTTCGGCCCCAGCCAGCGATATACTTCGA
Source organism: Calonectria naviculata (assembly GCA_003031705.1). Lineage (NCBI taxonomy): Eukaryota > Fungi > Ascomycota > Sordariomycetes > Hypocreales > Nectriaceae > Calonectria > Calonectria naviculata. The sequence continues at coordinate 44,405 of NAGG01000049.1, forward strand.
TGCGCGACTGTTTTGCAACCGTCTGGCGTGCCGAGGGCGCCGCAGGCTTCTGGAAGGGTATTGGCCCTACCCTGCTCCGAGCCATGCCTGTCAGTGCCGGTACTTTTGCGGTTGTTGAGATGACCAGGAGGGCCCTGGGTTAAATGTCGTTGTTATTGGTCTTGTTTTGGTTATGGAAAGAGAAAAAAAAAAAGAGGGATTGCATTGTTATGTTTTGCCAAGGCAACTGTTTTAAGGCATGATGAGCATTAGATCAAGTGGTTACAGACTCTGCTTAGGCATGCAGAGTATTTCAACATTGGATTGAATTGGGATGGTAGATTTGATGGCAGATATTTAAAGAGTCACAGGGGGATCTCTATCCTACATAATACCCGGAAATCCTACCGATTTTACCACCCGACGTTTTCGCTGTTTTCCACGCGCCGCTGCAAAATATTTCGTGCGTTTGGTGGGGAAATGGCTTCTAGGCCCATCTCCTCTAGCACCTTGCGGGCCTCGTCATTGTCCGTGAAGACGCGATCGCTCGCTGACTTGAGTGTCAAGCTGTTTTCATCGGCAGCCTCTACGGGTAGGCACAGCAAGCGACAGCCCTCATGCAGACTGTCGAGGGCCGAAGAGCCACGGGGAATGTAGCGATCGATGAGGGCGCGGAGGACGGCGACGTCGCGGAGGAACTGGGTGGCACCATAGGTTGTAAACGTCTGGCGAAGAAGGACGTCATGCCAGAGTAGGTCCTGCAGCTTAGAAAGGGCATCGCGCCACACGCGGCGGAAGGTAGCGGCGGATAGTGCCTTGACGAGAAATTCAAAGTTTTGCCTAAGGACACGCACAGGTTCGTCGAGTTCAGGGGTGACAGAGTCGCTATCTGGAATGAATGTTAGGAGGGTGGGCTTGGAACTAGCGGGCGATGAATGGGAACATACCAAGGGCGTCGATGTCACCAACAGTGGTCCATTGGACTTTATGCGAATAAGGACGAAAAGCCTTGTTCTGCGCTTCAACTAGGGCGCCGACAAGAAGGTCCAAGCCGGCCTTGCGACGTTGTGTGTATGCGGCTACCGTCTCATCAAACAGGGCACCGTCATCGCTCTCCTGTCCCACAGCAGACGACGTGCGGTCCTTGACATCGTCGTAGCTGAGGTTGCTAGCAATGTTGTGACTGCGTCGGTGGGAAGCGCGAGTCTGTAGCTCATCCCACAACGAAACAAAGAACTAGGCGCAGGGTTAGCAGTGGAAACTAAGCGCGGCTGCGCAATGGAACATTACCTCTTCATTGCTCCATTCCTTCAGAGTGTTGATAATGTGGTCAGAGCTGCCAATAACCTTGCAAAGCGTCTCAAGGGCACCTGTACCTTCAAGGGCTGCAATCTCCTCCTTGGTCACTCCGTGTAGCGTCCTGCCCAAGGTCGACGTGATGGACTGGTATGCCTCAAGGGAGCCCCGAAGGCGATCGTGGAAGCCGTCGAGAATCTCCAGTTGAATTCCAATCAAGAAGCGGATCTTCTGTTTGAAGTTGCGTACCCGAGCATACTGGCCTGTTACCGACCTAAGTAGATGTGTAACCTGAACCGCGGCATAAGTGGGCTTCATTTTGCCCTTTCCGGCATGGTCGTAATCGATGTTGCGACTGTCCTGCGAAGCCATGATAGTTTGGAACCTTTCGAGGGCAAAGTCCTTTTCTGCCTGAAACCATATGTCAAAGTGCTCATCAAGGATTGGAGTGCTCAAGCCCGGCCAGCCGTTCTCGGCATCTCCGCCGTCGTAGCGGAATGTCAACCGCACATTGTCGTCAAAGGCCATTAGCTGTGACAAGAAGCCACTTAGGAAGGGCGGGCTCTTTACGGCTTCCTCGGCCACAGCACTGGCTTTCTCTCGCAGGATAGGCAGCATGGAGGTGATCAGGGCGCAAACAGGATCGACGTAAGCCATGTTTTGAGAAACTGGAGTATCATGGAATTTGGCAGCTAGTAAGTGGCCGAGATTGTTGCGAAAGAACGAATCCCACTTTTCAATTAGTGAGAGGAACCAAGGAAGAGCATGAGTACCAAAGGCCTTGGGTGCGCTAGTCTGCTTGTCGCTCATAAAATGGTAGCGGAACTCGGTGACAAATATGTTGGCCATGACATCGACGGGAAGGAGGGACACCGGTCCGGGGCTGTACAAGACATCAGGAATTTGCAGATCCAGTAGCTTTTCGAAAGAGTTGATCCATTCATCATCCATTTGCGAGTCCAGATCGATCTTCGGCCACTTTCTTTGCCTCAGGATTTCCTCAAGCTCGGTCGACATGATCTTTTTCATCTCATCCCAAAGAGAAGCAGTCGCCTTTTCAACATAGTCGACAAGATGGAGCCCTTCTTGTCCAGGCAAGCTTCTCAAGGTTGTCGCCAGCTGTCTGAGGTTTGTGTAAGGCCCGAGGGCATTCTTGGGGCTATGCGGCAGGTGAGAACGGGCCTCGGAGCGATTTTTTTCGACATCTTGGAGTAGAACGAGGTAGTTGTGTGCCAGCTCAACATTCTTGATCTTGTCGATGTATTCTTTGTACCGAGCAATGGCCTGATCGGGGGCCTCGGTGGAAGCGGCGACCTCCTGGCGCTTGGCGATGTCCTCCTGGAGCTTGTGGAATTCCTCTATACGAGCGGCAATTATGTCTTGACGGTCGTAAGCATTGCGGCGGGCCTCCTCAAGCTGTTTGACGGCATCGTCGAGCTGAGATTGGAGCTGGTTTCGCTGGAGCTCGACGTTGGCAAAAAGAGACTCGAGGTCTTCAAGGTCGGTGGCCGACTGCAGCTTGTCGTCGAGAAAGTCCTCGACGCGGATGTCGAGCGAGGTCCCCTCCGCGGGGTCAACTCGGGACGCCATGATGGGCAATGGCGGCTATGTGCGGATTTGACACTGCTGTCGCAACCACATCTACAAAGATGATGACGTGGGAGGATGCCCCACGGATGGTATGCAATTAACTCGGTATAGGAATATAGCTACATATTTGCATATCTATCATGATATCTCAACAGCAAGGCAACTGAACCTCAACAGGGGATGTTTACTGGTAGCGAGATCTGGTATTGCCGCTGTCACGATCATGCTTATTGACTTGTGTGGATGATTGCCACGAGAATAATCTCACGACTGGGTTGGGGGAGACCGTGGAGCGGACAGGGCTACGAATAAGACTGCACGCCGGGCCTGCGCAAGTCGGACTATGATGACGATTTCAGCTGAATTGGAAATGACAACTCGACAGGCTGTTTCAAGCCGGGCATTGCGGCGACATGGAAGAGGCTAGGCCAGGAGCCTGGCTTGTGAATCGCCATCTTAGATCCGGCAGAACAGGAGTAAGAAACGGGCTGTGCGTTGGGATCGGGTGGCATTTCGGCACAGTAGGTCTTTTCGCCCGTGTCTAGACTGGATGTCTCGGCAGGACTTATTTAGAGTCATGTATACACGCCCTCTTCGACGGCTGCAAATGAGGCGACGAGTAAGTTGGCATTAAAAAAGAAATACGAGAAACCCAGCCATTTTTTACGGGAGCGCCATTGAAGATTGTCAGAAGCGCCGGACGTTTCTTTTGCGCAGATTCATCAAAGACAAAGACGTGCTGACGCCGCGCAGCTCAACATGCAAGCCAATCCCTGACGCGAGATTGCCTGTTTGAGCAATAAAGGGGGTGGATCAAACCGGACGGGAGCCACGGCCCCCGTAACGGCACGAGGGGAGTAAGACGTACGGAGTACGTGGACGAGGAAGATTCAGAGCATTCTGTCGGTGAGCGGACACCGAACTTGCCGGGCCAAGGCGCAGGGAGGAAGAGAAAGGCAGACGAAGGGGCCAAGGACCAAATTGGAGGTCCGAAACGGCGCCAAATCGCCACGACAACGGAGAGGCAACCCCGGGCCCATCCTGGTCTGGTTGGGTCTGGGCACGGTATAGCGCTGGCAGGTTTACGGAGGAAGCCTTGGCAGGGCCAGGTTTGAGGCCAACCATTGTGCCATGCCCAGCTGCTGGAGGATTGGGCTGGCGGTTGTTGCTGCAAGACAATGGGGATTGATCGGGGCTCAAGGCCGCCATGCAGGCGGTAGGCGGTCTGGTGCTGGCGCAGGTGCGAGAAGTGCAAGTGCCGGTGTAAGGTTGTGTGGATGCAGGCGTTGCAGGCGTTGCAGGTGGTGTTTGGCAATCCCAGAGTTTGGGAAGATCGGAGATCATACACGGGGATCATGGGCCCAAAAAGCTACGATGGAAAAGTTAGCAACGGACAATAAGTAATGGACAATGCGTGGACATGGCCACCCTCTCCACCCCGCTTGATTGCAGAGAGGCATCTGAGCTGAACGAGCGAGGCTTCGGCCAAGGATGCATTGAGCGAGAGTCCGGCGTCCTGCCAAAAGAAGGGACCTGACCCCGGTCCCTTGCGACCTGGGCCCCTGGGGGGGTGCCTGCGGGTTGCCCGGTGCCGCGTTTGGACCCACATGAACGGCCCACCAGCCACTAAGGGCCACTGAGGGCCGCTGAAGCCAAGAAGCCGGGAGGCTCTTTGGGGTGGGCGTGCACAGCCCCACCTCCAAAACGTCACGGTCTCCCTGCCAACGCCAGTAAATAAAACGTGGCTGGGGAATGCTCCTCTCTCATGCGTGCGTCGTTCCCCAAAAGTCGAAAGGCTGGTCATTCAAACCCAAGTTTCCCAGCCTTCGCATATCCGCCCAATACCATCATTCGCCATCGCTTCCGACGGTACCTGACCCAATCTGTTTGACTGACTGACGTGACAGACACTTCCTCTCCTTTCTCCTCTTCCCACCGAGGGATCCGGAAAGCTGGAATATACTCACAACGTCATAGGACAATCGTTCAAACTAACTACTAAATCATTCATTCCATCTCTCACCTCGCAGGACACCTGGCTTTCCCTCGTTGTTCCACAGCCATCGCCACTCCTCCCGCACCCATCTGTCTCCCGCATTCCATTCCAGCAGCTCTCCCCCAGCTCTATACCAGAGACAGCTCTAGAGAAGCCAACTGGACCGGTAAGAAGAAGAAGAAGGGAATTCCGAGTCGAGACGGCCGCCGCGACCAAGATCTCCATCGTACAGCGGCGAGCATCTACGCATAGAACATCGAATCGACAACGGCCTCTCCTGCGCCCAACAGCGCCGGCCCAGCAACCCGACCGTCGCTCCTCAACCCAGGGGACGGGCGTGGGCGTGCTGTGACTACATCCTCATCCCGGGGTTGACACTTCGAATTGTAAACGAGGACTGGTCCACAACCGCTCAACATGGGCACGACAGAGTCGGGCACGAGCACCAGTAGGAGCTCGAGCTCCCGTATGCCCAAATTCCAAGTAGGATGGTATCGTGAGTAACCCCCCAAGACTGATCGCATTCCCCGGAATGCTCCTGTTTCTCGCCCACATGGCTAACCCGCTCGCTCTTTAGGCTTCATTCCATTCCTTGGTTACCACCACGTGTTGATGATTCTCATTGCCGTCGCAATCATTCTGCTCTGTATGCAACCCCTTTACTCCCAGTTCACACTTTCAGCCAGCTAACCAATCGCTTCCCACAGCTCTACTATTGGCCGGATGTTCATCTTCATCACCTCTAATCCCCGATATTTTCCTGCTCTCGTTGTATTACAAGTCCTACACCGCCACGCCTGACACGGCGCAGGTCGACTACAATGTGCACACCGCTATCGAAAATATCGCCGGCGACGCTCGCTTGGCTGCCCGTGTTGGCTACTTCGGCATCTGCATCAACCCTGACGGTGGTTCATGGTTGTGCAGTAACAACGCCACAGCTCTCGCCAAGGAGGTCTCAGTCGACCAGGATCCGCTCAACTTGATCTGGTTGGCTGCCCAGTTTAAGGACATGATTGTGTTTCCTTACCTGATGTAAGTTGGACTGATGCCTTAAGCCCCCTGTATATTCTGTATACATCATGTACTAACGAGGCCCCAGCATCATTGCCATCATCTTCGCTTTTGTCTGCCTCTTGCTCCTCGCCACATTCCCCGGCTGGCATGAGGAGGAAGACTCCGAAGGCTCAGAGCGCGAGGTTAAGCCCTTCCCCTCCCGTTTCGTCTCGCAGATCGCCCTCGCAATCATCTTCGTCGCGTCCATCTTCGTCCTCGTGTCCGTTTTGTGGCAGCATACCGCGTCAGTCGCTGCTTCGGTCATTGCGCAAGACTTCGGAAACGGTGCTGTTAAGAGTGGTGTCGGTACCAGCGCCATGGTTTTGGGTTGGTTCTCGTTTGCTCTTCTCATCATCGTCACCATTGGCTTGCTCGTCATGATTCTCAGCATGAGCGTCCTGAGCGCATTGGTGTAGAACACCCAGGCGAATGATGAATAGTGACACGAAGATACATTGTAAATATGCCGACAGGGCCACCCGACTGACTCGGCAAGGGTAAGATCAAAGACTGGGGAACTGGGCATGAGCATTGGCGTTTGGGAATCCTTCATTCTGATTTCAACTTGATGAATAAGTTTTGGTAATTTTTTTTTTCGAATTCGACGACCTCAAACGCACGTGGTTATATATATTCTCGACTGCAGACCACACACTGCGATACAAACCCCCTCGATGCTCTTCGCTTCGGTTCACGCAGCCTGAGCAACCAAGCCAGCTGCCCGAGAAGATCTGCAAGGCCCCGGCTCTCGAGTCAAATAATGAGACGGGTAGAGGGGGGTCAACAAGAACGAGGCACCTACAGCACAATGTTTTATGTTGCATATAGACGACTCCGATGTGGAGGAAGACCATCACGGCACGCGTGACGAGATGTATCCGCGACGTCGAGACGAGTACGCTGGGGCAACGACGTCTCCGCTACGAAGGAAGAGGAATGGATATGTCTGGCACGCGCAGAAAGAAATGGATTATTTGGGAAACGCTTTTATGGAAAGAAATCATGTATTAACACCTCTGAGCTAACACTTGTTTGCTACGTGCGCGCTGGAAATGGCATATTCGGGATTGATTTTTGACTCATTCGCCCCCGCTCCCCTGTTCTTGCCACTTGATTTGACTAGTTGATGCTTTTTAAAGTGTTGTGTTTGGTATGGTGAGGGAAATAGCTCACGGAAAGTAAGGCATAATTGGAAACGGATAGGCCCACGTTATGTGGCATTGTCCACTGCCTAGAGCTTCAATTTTGAATGGAATGGGATGGATGAACACAATCAACAACAAAGATTGATGGAATAGGGTAGATCAAAACAAAGCATTAGGTAGTAATGTGAGAACTCACTCAACTTTCAACATTTGGCCTGCTCCTAAATAATAAAACAATAGTGATGGATTCCCTTTGGGTAGTAAACGGGAGCGAAGCCATATGCCCCCTCCCGTTCTGTCATGCAGCGGGCCGCATGCCACCATTCACTCCGGGGAGCAAAAGTAGGCAGATGAGGATGCTGCCAGGTCATGCAGCGAGTGAGCTGCATAGGATAACTATAATTGCTGCATGACGAACACACCATCGCCATCACATGACATGGCTATAAGTACAAAAAACTAGGTGGACTGCAAGATAGCAACGTCGTTGCAACGTTGCGGCGGACGTTTCAATGCTGGGATGGAATTCAACTGTCGCATAGGAGGCGCATTTTGGTGGAATATATTATGGACAACTTTACTCTACCTTCGATTTTCGCCGTTGTTATGTCAAGCCAGTGGCCAAAGACATTACATCACGCAGGGGCACCAATCAATTTATTGGACACGCTCATAGCAGAGCATGCTCCCAAGTATTCATTATTAATGCTTCCCGTTCTAAAATCATACTTGCTCTGACAGGCACTTCTATCCTGGCCCGCCGGAGCCCTTTAACGCCTAATTTTGGTTTCCAAACCACATTTCTGGTCCCTGATAGATACACATACATAAGATACATGCTAACCCGCCAGGAGCACGTCTCTCGTCTTTCGAGGGGTGACGGTATCCAATTTCGTTGTGTCTTGGATCAAAAGAGGTTATTCTTATGACAACACTATCCAAGAAACAAAACAAGCAAAATGACAACTCCTCTAGTTGTCGGCTGAGGATGATTTAGCCTTTGGTGAGGCATCGGGCCTTCTGAAGGGATGGGCCTCGGTATTGAGAACCCACTCGTCAAGGCTGATCAGGTCTGGCTCAGAGAAGAGTAGGTAGTAGTACTTCAGCGTCTCGGCAATCCAAAAGCTCTCCATTGTGTCCTCGATGACCGGTGAGGTCGCCATGACGTTATCAATGGCACTGTTGGCAAATTCGGTGCGTGTGGCTTTGACAGTTGCCTCAAACATCTGCCAGCCCTTATCCATCCATTCGGGGTCACCTGTGATACGGTACATGTACCACACGGACTCAATAGCTTCGGGTCTAGAGATATGTTAGCATGGCGCCGCTGGAGATGGGGAGGGTACATACCGAAGGATGTAATTCTTGCTCCGCATATCCGTGTACCCCTGGGGCAGCTTCTCCCTCTCTAACCTCGCCTCAACCCATTCCTCGTGTGTAAGGGGCCGTGGCTGCGGTTGAGTCTGAACGAGGGGAGGGGCCTGCTCCTTGGTTGCAGTCACATCATCTGACCACCTGTTGCTCATGCCCAGCTTCTGCTTGAGAGACTCAGGAAGCTCGGAACCGCTCTCGCCCTTGGGGGCCGAGAGTGCACTATCAATACCTGGCATAGGAATGCCATCTCTCTTGGACAGGTTAGAAACTTTACCTCCGCCAATATCCTTTGCTTTGAGCTCTGACTCAGAGCTGTCACCAGAAGCTGGCTTGCCCGCGCCTGTGTCCAATGTCTTATCTCCAGACTTGCCAGATTTTGTGGCTGAGTCCTTGTCCGAGCCTTTGGTCTCACTGTGAGCTGCAGCCTCCTTCTCACGGCTTTGTTTATCAATCAATGCGTCAATTCGCTCCCTTTCGGCCTGCTTTCTAAGGACTTCGGCCTCCTCCCATTTGGCAATCTTATCGGCTCGCTGATCCTTGGCAGGGTCAAGCAGCTCGAACCACCGAGTCTGGTTCCACTTGCACTTTTCCATGGATGGGCAAGGCGCCAGGTGAGCATATTCCGGCATGATACCCGTAGTGGTTGATTGGTATGCCCAGACGCATCCATCAGTGAGCTGTTTTGCAGTTTCAATGTCCTCTGGGCGTCCGAAGATCTTGCCACCCAGACCGTACATACCACCGATAAAGCACGTCAAATGAGTAACTTCGTAAGCCGTCTCCATTTTCTGAGTCTCGCGAGATAGTACGGTGACCTTGGCAGGGAAGAGGATGTCCCAATCACCGCTGTTCCTGATCATGGGTCGGTACATCAGGTGCTTGTCGATGGCCTCCACTGTGTCCACATGGAGTTTTTGGTATTTGGGCTCAAGGCCACCCAGAAGAAGATATTGCTGTTGAGAGTTAGCGATGAGTTGTACAACTGTTCGAAAGCGAGACTGACCTTGGGGAAGTATTCATAGGCAGAGTCCTGGGCTCCTCCCATGTGGTATGTCTCGACACCATAGTCCGGTCGCACAAGACCTTGAGGCACACAGTCCCATTCCGAGTGAGATCCGTCGGCTGCGAGGGGAGGGGTTCGGCCAGAGTTTGCTGTCAGCTCCTCAGCCAACTCCTTGCTGGGAGGGGGTCCGATGGGATCCGAGTCACTGGAGTCGCTCGTCTCGACCCTCTCAGCATTAGGTCCGGGAGGGGGGATTTCAGCCCTGGCCTTCAATGTGTTTCCACCTTGAGGTGAATAGCCCTGGGGTGGCGTAGACAAGTCGCTGGAGCCCATTTGCTTCTGGGCTTCCTTGCTGAGTCTGTCTCTGATGTTGGTGGCAGTCCTGTTGCAACCCGAAGCGTCAAGGCGTTCGGGGAATAGACCGGGAATCTCGGTCTCGCCATCCTTCTGCAGCTGCACGAGAGCATTGGTGATGCGGTCAACGGCGTCGTAGTACTTGGCTTTGCCGGTGAGCTGCGCGAGTCGGGTAAACTCCATCGAGAGCGTGCCGAGTTCAGCTATACCGACGCTGCCTGCATGGTGAGGTTCATTTGCGAAAATAGAACGCCAGTAATAGTAAAGAATTGGCATGCGGTTAGGCGTGTCGAAGATTCCCATGAGGATCTCAGCAAGCTCGGTAGCCTTCTTCAGTAGGATAGGATATTTGCCGTTGTCACCGCCACTGACATCGTAGGCAGAGAGCAAGCCACCCAGGTACCGAATAGTTGTCTCAAAGACGGGAATATCACTCTTTGGGGTAAAGGTGAAGTCGATGTCGGCGACCGCCTTGGCGGCCTCGTCAAATTCCTTCTTCATGCCAGCAATCCAGAGGGTGTCGAGGGAATCAACCAGAGTGGCGGCCCAGCCGCAGAATGGGTCGCGAAACTGGTTGGACTGGGGAGATAGTTCATCATGCATCCAGGCGTACTTGCGGTAACCACCCCAGGCACGCTCCAACTCGTTCTTGACACGGCCGCGGCGGTGGAGACGTGTAGTCTTGGCCGATTCGGATTCCTGGCGAAACTCGTGTTGGATCTTGGGGATATTCTTAGGAGCGCCAGTGGGGATGGGTATGATGGAGCCGGGCGGAAGAGGAAAGTGCTCCTTGGGTTTGATCCAATGTTCACTGGGCCATTCCTTGTCCTTGGCGGGGTAGTCGAGCTGGTGGTCACTTGCGGGAGGGCCCGACGGGTGGAAGTCGGGGATCTTGGGAGGTTCCTTGCCGATCTCTGCATCTTCCTTTGTGGTGTCTTTGCTCGAGGATGAGCCGGAGCTGGTAGAATCGGAATCGGAAGCGTCATGCTTAAGAGTGTCCTCCTTCTTATCGTCCTTGACGCTGTCCTGCTTGGTGTCTTGGGTCGTCTTGCCGTCTGGCTTGGTGTCGACCTGAAGCTTCTTCTCGGCGTCCTGCTCGTCGCCTAGAAGGCCAGGGGCGGAGCCCTTGAGCATGTCCTCGGGAGCTTTGGCATCGCCCTTGGCGCCGGCAGCGGGGGGTTGGACGGGGGGATTGGAAGGCGACTTGATCGAGTCGGCGCCTGCAGACAGGGCCCACGAGTTTTGCAGCACGCGATAAAACAGGAATAGAATTACAACGGCGCATATGGTAAAGAGGCGGTAGCGTCTGCGAGGCATCGTGGGCGGTCTTGGCTCGCCGAGGCGAGGCTTCGAAGGACGGGACGGAGAGACTTGTCGTGTGATGGGATAGTGAATGGACGGTGTGGGAGTTGGTTGGTTATGAGGGAGGCATGTCTCGTGTGCTCGATCGGTCGGCCGAGAGATGCAGCAATGTCTCGGTGAGGGAAGCAAAAGACGGTTGAATGGAAGCAAAGAATGGAAGGTGCGAAAAGTGTACCACGCTGGTACACGACGGAAAAGGATTACTACTGTCAGAACCGGCGTCGTGGAAAGGAGAGGCAATGACAGGGGTTCTCCCAAACGCACAGGGTGCCCGGCCCATGTCCGTGATGCAGCTGAACCAGTCACAGCGGCGTCATACAGCTAAAGTGTGGGCGCTGGGACACCTAAGCCAACAGGAGGCTACAGTGGGCTGCTGTGCTTTTTTTTTGGGGGGTGCGGGGCGTTGGACGTTCCCGGGCGTCTTAGTTTTTCATGTCAGGTTCTTTGGAACGTAGGGTGCTTGCTCCATATTCGGAGAGAGGTTGTGCCCGTTTTCCTTTTATTCCCTTCTCTTGACATTACCTTGGTATTGTACTGCAGCAAGAAAGCATCTGTATGCATTCAGGCTGGGTATCTCCGGGTTTGATTTCCCCCATCTCGTCTACCCTTCAACTGGGACAACCTGTCCTCGTATGCCGGCCCACGCCACGCTAGCAATCTATCCGTGGATCCGAATACCACAACAGCCGCCACTAGCGTTCCAGGAAACCAAGACCAGGTTGGCACCGCTCGGCAGCGTTTGCTCCGGACAGTTTACGGATACGGCAGATTGCCAACGCTATCCGCGGACGGGGAAATTCCCCAACACGAACCAGCAGAGCATCACATGCATCAGTGGCATTTGCGGCATCGACCACGGCGAACAAGCCACTGCTTATTCCAACGCCACAGCTTCCTTGTCGGCCTGCGCCAAACAAGTTAAACGCTTCTCCATCAGCCCAAAACAACGTCCACTAATGCCAAACGCATGTCGTTCCAAAAACAACGGAGGCATAATGTTTTCATCTGTTTCCTCTTCGAGCGTGCCTGATCTTCAGGAGGCGGCTGATTGACCATTCCCGAAACAAAAAAACAAGGGCGCCGCAAATCCCACGTACCATCAACCCGCCACCATTCCTAAACGAGTACCCCGAGCGTGTGCGCGCCCCTCGAGAAGGCAGGTACCATGCTTGCTGTGCGGGACTTTGTTCGTTCGGAAAATGGACGGGAGGATGGGCTGGATACACCGCATGTGCAGCCAAGTTCCCACATTCGGCTCTCGGCTGAGTCGAACCGCAAGCGTCCATTCAAGCTTATTTATTGCCTACAGATGTGAAGCGCCAACCAAAATAGGGAGGCGAGCTATTATTTTTTAAGCTTGATGGACATGTCGGAGCCTCCATCCTCCGGGCCTGAAATCTGATCAAGACTTGACCTGGTTCTCTTGACCATCCCACAGCACACCCGACTTGAGGCATCAATCCATCCTTCGCCCAGCAGCCAGCCACAGGCACATTCTAAGTCTTCAAAAAGGGATAGTTGATTGTCTTTGAATAATTATTTCGCTTTGGCATCCAACAACGCCCTCTGTAACTCGCATTGCGCGAGGTATCATCTCGCCGCAATCACCCTGTATCGATGGCCCACGGCCAGACGAGTTGCGGAAATACATTTGGTTCCACGCCCATCTACCAAGATTGCAATTGCAACTACTGTGGTATCTCTCTGCTTAGACAAAGCGACACATCCATCCAATGCCCACAATTGCATCGTACATACACAACTAGCCATTGTGTCATTCCAACCATACTCCTGTATGTGTAAATAGCCCACCTCCATTCGCAACCAGTGCAGTTGTAGCAGTTTCAAGAACCCGACCACATAAACGCCATGCTTGAATTCATGATGATGATAGCGCACTCCTCCTCTCCAAACCACGCATCGCCACCTCTCATAAACCGGCGATGCTATGCTAACCAGAAATTTTCACATCGAAACCAGGGTCCAAATCTTTTGTTTTCCTTCTCTCCCTAACCCCGTTGCCCTTTATTTGGGCTTGGGGGCTTCCTGCGTAGGTTTAATTTTGGCGTATAGTGATGTATCGTAAAAGTTGAAGTTGGGATCAAGTTCGCAGAATGGGTGCTGCGAGAGAAGCACATCCGCAGTGGGACGGTCAAATGGATTCCTGTTTTCCATTAGCAACCCGCAAGACCTATGAAAACGCCGGTCATCAAAAGCACTTACACTTGGAAGCAATCCATCATGAACGCAACCGCCAACGGCCCGAGAGTGCCCTGGATGTCCTCCGGAATCGGGGGTGTCTCGCCGTTGGCAATCTTGTAGATGGCGCCAACAGCCTCTTCCTTGGCCCACGGGCGTTTTCCCGCAAACATTTCCAACACCACACAACCCAGACTCCAGATGTCTACTTTGGCGCTGTAACCCTCACCTTGTGACCGAATCACTTCGGGCGCCATCCAAAACACCGAGCCCTGCATATTGTTCGACTTATCATTGCCATAGATGTTGTCCGTCTTCTTGGAGATACCAAAATCGCTGATCTTGCAAGTACCATCCACATCTAGTAGAATATTGTCTGCTTTCAAGTCTCTGTGCAGGATACCCTCTCGATGTAAATATGCCAAACCAGATAGCGTTTGCCGGGTCAGGGATGAAACAATTGACTCCTCAAACTTGCCATGCTTGCGAAGACACGATCCAATACTGCCACCAGAAATATACTCAAGGAAGATACTGATACTCGTTTCCTTGCGTTCACATCCGAGATACTGCACGATGTTGACATGGTCCAAGTGCTGCATCGTGTCGATCTCCTGATCAAGGCCTGCCACCAACTCCTTCATCTTCTGCTTGTCTCCGCCAGCTGCCTTGGGGTTGACTTCTACCTCCTTGACAGCCAAGAACTCTCCGGTTGTGGCATTCATACCGAGATATACACGGCCATAGGTACCCTTTCCAATGAGCTGACCTTTGAACCATCGGAAGGTCGTCTGTCGCTTGGGAAGGGTGTCTTGGGGGATCTGCGGCATGATCATGCTTCCGCGACGGTCAGGGCGAATTTGTACGATGTTGGCGTTGAACATCTTTGTGCTCTTTCGGCGCATAATGTTTCCGGATGCTTGTCCCCCACGTTGCGATGTGCTGGCCATCCGTCTGTTGGCCTCATGGGCACCTCGGGCCACTTCTCGGATCGATTTCATACGTCCGAGTCCACCAGACCGCCGCAGGCTTCTTTGGACCACCGAAGTTGGTCGTTCCAAAGCCTTCAAGGTAGACTCATCGGAGCCGAGAGTATCATTCTCATTGTATACGGATGGTTGTCGGGTTGGAGGGATCGCTGGCAGAGGGATGTTAGGAGGCGGCTCAGCTGCGGGGATCGGCTGAGGTTCGGCAGGTGCCTTGGAACTATCGCCGGCCTCTTCTCCTTCGGCAATGGGCGAGGGGGGCATTTCTCCATCGGTCCCCTCTTCTAGGACTGGCTGATCAAGATCCAAATTAGGGAAGAAGTCGTCAAGGTTGTTGATAAGGGCATCAGTTGGGGGACGGTTCGCCCAGACATCTTTTTCGATGAACGACTTTCGTCGGCTCAATTTGTTTTCTTTGTCGTCAGATTCCCAGGTGTCTGAACGAGGAGTTGACGGAGGCCTTCGGGAGCTGCTGGCAGTGTCATCATTGCTACCAGGTGTAGTTGTGCCTCCGATTGACTGCGGTGAAGTGAATGACACTGACAGATTCTTCTTGGCCCGGGAAGTGTTGACTGTCAGACTAGGTCGTTTGTCATGTCCGTTCACGCCTGCCTTTCCCTTGTTTCGGTTCGCCAATGGAATGGCGAACAAGCCATCGTCGGAATCATCCCCACTATCGTCGTCAGCTGGTGGCGGTGGTGGTGCTGATGGTTTCGAGAATTGGACATTTTCCTCCTCGAGGAATGAATCCGAGCCGTACGACTTCTGCCGCTGTGGGGGAGGGAATGAGCCTCTGGACCTAGATGAACTGGGGCTAATTGATATTTCTGACGATGGTGGCCGTGAAGCCGCTAGATAATTATTAGCTTCCGACATAATCAGTGGTGTACAGTTGGGCAACAGCGGCACTCCACCGGACGAGTCGTCTGGAAGGACGAATGGGGCAGCATCAAAACCCCGCGCAAGATGTTGGGGCATCCCAGACATCAATCCATGACTGCGACCGGTGCTAGGCCTGTTTTTCTTACCTTTCTGGGATGCTTGATCATCAGAAGCTGCAGTTCTCATGAAGGGTCTACTGGGTGACACTCCCCGAGGCCCATTTGCAGTCGACTGGCCAATCGCACTCAGGTTTCTACCCATCCCGACAAGCGCAGCTCCGATGCCTCCCAAAGGTGGGCTTGAAGGTGGTGCAATCTTGGGTTTCTTATCCGATGAATTGGATTCTTCATTATTTGCCGTGGTCGGGCGTCTTGGGGTTGGATATCCTTCCAGACTACTGCTTGAGGAGCGCATGCTATGACCTGTTTTCTTGCTGAGTGAGTTGGCCTTGATCAAAGTTGCTGATGGGTCACTTGGCGGCGCCGGAGGCCGTCGTTGAGGGAACAGTGGTTCAGGTCGCTTATCCTCGTAGGGTGAGTTTCGCGGTTGGTCAAAGTCAATGATTTTACTACCAATAATGCCTGGGCCGACCGACTCGTTCGGACTGCCCTTGTTCGCGGCTTGCTTTCGTTTCGCGAGGTATTCACGCTGTTTTCTCTCCATCTCGGCTCGATAATTAATAGCCTCTTGTGAGAGTGTTTTCTCATCTATCTTATCATCCGTCAATGTGTTGGACCTGGAGGAAGGGGGTGAAGAGCTGGATCGTTGACGAGGATTGTGCTTGGGGTCCTCGGCGGTGTTGGGGGTTAGGTAGCCAGTTCCCGGGGATGAGGAAATTGGCATGTTGGCGTTGGCGTTGGTATTAGCATTAGCATTGGCATTGGCATTGG
Source organism: Calonectria naviculata (assembly GCA_003031705.1). NCBI lineage: Eukaryota > Fungi > Ascomycota > Sordariomycetes > Hypocreales > Nectriaceae > Calonectria > Calonectria naviculata. The sequence continues at coordinate 60,517 of NAGG01000049.1, forward strand.
CATTGGCATTGGAGTTGATATTAGGGTTGGTGTTGGCCGAGAGTGTGCTCGTCACAGGAGGAACTCCTGGGGGTGTAATAAAAAATTTCAGAGTTCCCACTGAATCCCCTTTAACTCGTTTGTGCGTAAGAAGTTTCTGATCATCTAGGGGATCGGCATGATCAAACTTGCCGAGTTCTGTTAGATATACCAACGAATTCTCGAAGTCACCCAGTCCCAAGTGTTGGCAGATTGTTTGGCGAATTTCGGCCGCTGTTTCTGCTTCTGTGATATCACACATCCGGTAGTTCCAATAGTCCATAGTTGCAAGGACATACGTACGCAACGGGCTGGCCCTCTTCGTTCGAACATGAGGTTGATGGCCATTCCTATCCTCAGGAACACCCCAGCCTGAACCAGGCCTGTCAAGACTTGGGTCGCTGCCATTTGCACCCCTCACTCCCAAGCCTACCGGCAGGGGTTTCATATTACCATGGGGAGAAGTGGGTGAGCCTTCCAGATCATCGGGGGAGTGATATGAGCCATCATCCTTTTGTCTCTTTTTCCGCGAGAGAAAACTGAGAAAACTCTTCGAATCTTTGGCCGATGCAGGCGTCTCGCCTCCAAATGGTCTCTCTGGGGGTTCAAGAGGGGAGGCTCTTGCACGAATGTCATGATTTCGTCCATGCATGATGTCGCCGAAAGTCATACCTCGGTTGAGTACCGATGCTGCATCAGACGGCACTCCGGATCCATATATGGCGGCATTGGAAGAGACGGAGTCAGTGCTACCGCGAGACCGGTGACTGGCTTTCATAGTACCAGGTGATGCAGACAGAATGGGTGTGGTTGTTGAGGAGTACAGAGCTGGTGGAATGCTCGGGCTCCCATTGGGGCTCGCGGATCGCGCAGCAGCCCCACGGAACACAGGTCCTTCGCCAGAGTCGCTAGCATTGGGACTATGCCGCCGGGCGGCCTCTATGTCGACGTTTTTGAGAATAGTTCGATGATTCGAATCACTCAGTGTAGGCATCGTTGTTGACCTTGTTTGTGAGAAGCGACGGCCACCAAATCCAGGAGCTGGAGCATTAAGAGGAGTCTATATCGGCATTAGTAGATAGATTACGGCGGATCAGCTTGAAAAACACTTGCATTAGGTGAGTCCATGGGATCGGTTCCAGCGCTTGGAAGGTTGTTGGAGTGTCCACCATTCAATGATTCGCGGCGGCCGTGTGAACTCGAAGTCTTGGCGGCGTCTGGCGACCTGCCAGTCACTATGCTTCGAATGAGACGGCGCATTCGTTTTCCCTCCTCCCGCTCTCTCGGTTGGTCCCAGCCGGTTCCGCTGTTGGTGCACTCCTGGGCGAGTCTAGGATACACTTGCTGATGCATCATACCAAAGTTGCCGCGGCCGCCATGGCCGCTTCCGAGTTCCAAGAACTGGGTTCCATGGAGGTTGAGCGCTTTGAAAGTCTCCTGCCAGTCTCGGGAAAACTGGTTCTTGGCCAGCCAAATCAGGACGGTATCCAATGGCCACTGCGCAGCGGCTTCTGGGGTGATGGCAATAACGGAGCTTGAACTCGTGGCCGTGGACGGAGACGCATTGGAACTGGAAGCGTTCGGGTTGGAGGCGGTCGAGACGCCGCGGGTTTGCGGGTTGGCGTTCGGGTATAGGCGATCTCTCGAGTTGGGGTCGTCCATCGGGGTGGTCGAGATTGGTTCAGTGCCACTTTGAGGCGCCTTTACCGCCCGGTTCGCCTGTGAGCTTGCGGTCAGGTTTGGATCTTCGAAACCAAAGGCGGGAATGCCCACGCCTTCTCCGTACGTGTCGCCCTGTGGTATATAGGTTGCACTCATCTGCTCACTAGGCGGGGGCGGGGGAGGAATAGCAACCGTCTGGCCTGCGGCAATCTGGGCGTGCAACTTGGGGTTGTACGGCTGATGTTGTCCTGACGGCGGCGGCGGCATGTTGAAACCGGGACGCCCGTCATACATGCGACCAAAAGTGCCGTGCCATGGAGGCTGTTGACCAAGAGCGCTCCCGGGAGGAGGACCGGGCGGTGGGGGGAGCATGACGCCGCCGCCGTCAGGACAACAT
>NAGG01000050.1:0-46975 GCA_003031705.1 Calonectria naviculata
CTCCCCCCCCGGCGTGGATGCGGATCCCTCCTACGTCTGCGTGGACTGCGTTTGTGAGCTGTGCGCTGGCGACCTGAACAACGACGACGACACACCACGAGCTTGCACTGCACTGCATCTGCAACTGCTGCACCGCCCCGCAACCGGATCCCAATCCCCTCCTCCTCTCCTCCCACCGTCCGGATCGCCGGTGTCCTCCTCTCGGCCTCATCACCATCGTCGCCGGCCGGTCCTCCCGCCGCCTCCGTCGTCTGTTGTCCTCTCTCTTGCCCGTCTCCCGGCGCCGCCGCCGAGCTTCACTCCAGCTGGCACCATGTCGAGTTCATTCGAAAAGTCCGTCAAGGGCGCGACGAAGATCAAGGTGCGTCTTGTTCCCCTTCCCCGGCTGCCACAGCATGAAGCGTGCCTGTCCGCGTGCGAGCTAACACCCGAGCTTTTTTGCTTCGCCTGCGCAGAACGCTCCCCCCAAGACGAAATACATCGAGCACATTCTCGTGGCCACTCACTCTGGCGAGGCCGGCGTCGGCGAAGTCTTTCGCGCCCTACAGTATCGTCTGCGCGATTCAACATGGACCGTCGTCTTCAAGAGTCTTATCACCGTCCACCTCATGATCCGCGAGGGCGCCGCCGACGTGACGCTCGCCTTCCTCTCCTCCCACCGCAACATCCTCGCCATTAGCAACTTCACCGACGGTATGCTGCACCCACCCGATGACCCCGTCTCGACCTGTGCCCCGCGGGCCGAGAGGGATTATGGCGACTGGTAATTGACCGCTGTGCAGCCCAGATCCAAGGCCGGAATATTCGGCACTATGCCCTGTATCTAACCGAACGAGCGCGAGCGTACCGCGACACCAAGACGGACTGGGTCCGCGCCCCCGAGTCGAGACTGGAGAAGCTGTCCGTCGAGAAGGGTCTTTTACGCGAGACGGAAGTTGTCCAGCAGCAGCTCACGGCCCTGCTCAAGTGCGACGTACGTTGACGCCCAACGGGTTTACCCCAACCTGCATTGTCTGAAAAGTTGGCACAGACTAACATTGACATGGCTCGCTTAGGTGATGGAGAATGAGCCGGAAAACGAAATCACCATTACAGTCTTTCGACTTCTTGTTCTAGATCTTTTGGCGCTGTTCCAGGTGCTCAATCAAGGCCTGATCGCCATCCTCGGTGCGCCGTCATACCTCGACATGTCTCAGCCTCCATACTGACCCCTCCTGTCTAGGCCACTTTTTCGAAATGTCCAAGGTCGATGCCGAGCGCGCAATGGCCATTTACCGAAACTTTACCCGCCAGACTGACCAGGTAGTCCAGTACCTCAGTGTCGCGAGACAGTTTGAGCACCACACGCGAGTCGAAGTCCCCAAGCTCAAGCATGCGCCTGTCAACCTGGGCAGGCAGCTCGAGGAGTACCTCAACGACCCCGATTTCGAAGTCCACCGGAGGCAGTACTTGGCCGAGCAGGATGTCAAGAAGAAGGGTGGCGTCAGTTTCAGCTCCAACACCAAGCCGCCGGCATCCTCGAGAAAGAAGGATAACGACTTCAACGACTTCCCCGAGCCGGCATCCAACAACCCGTTCCCGAAGGCGAACTCTACGGCCCCCAAGCCGGACTCGAAGCCCCAGGCCAACAAGGGCCCCGATCCCGACCTCATCGACTTCTTCGATTCGATCGAGCAGAACCAGACGCCTCTCCAGGTTCAACCCCAGGTCCAGCCACAACCTCAGCCGCAGCCCCAGATGAACATGGGATTCCAGCAGCAGCAACCCACAGGGGTAGTTGGCCTCCAGACCAACGGCTTCGCTGGCCAGTCAATGGGATTTGCCTCCAACGATCCGTTCCAGCAGCAGCAAGCCGCCCTTCAACAGCAGCAGCAGCAACAGCAACAGCAGCAACAGCAACAGCAGCAGCAGCAATTTATGGGAAACAACTTTACCGGAGGAGGCTTTGGAGGGGCATCGCCGCAGGGCTTCCAGCCAGGCGGCTTGGGTTCTATTCCTCAAAACACCGTGGCAACCTTCCCAACTGGCGTGGCATCAATACCGGCACCGGCACCGGCACAACCGATGCAGACTGGTCAGCAAGGCTTCCTCCAGCCAATGGCTACGGGCACCACGAATCCTTTCCGCCAGTCGATGCTCATGGCCCAGCAGACTGGTGCGCCCAACGGATCTCTGCAACCCTCCGCGACTGGCCTCGGCGCAAACAACCCCAACCGACTCTCGACGAACCCTTTTGCTCGCAACCAGCAGAACACATCTCCCTTTTCTGCCAGCTCCAACTCACCCGTGCAGCAGCCTCAGCAGTTCCAGCAACAGCCTCCCGCCCCGGCGCCCCTTATGCCGGCCGCAACTGGTACCAACCCGTTTGCCAGGAGCTCTACGCTACCAACCTCGCAGCCCCAGGACCAACGACCTCAGACCGCAGGCGCAGCTCTCGCACCGCAGGCCACAGGCACCACAAACCCATTCCGCCACGGAGCCTTTGTCAACCACAACACGGGAATGGGCTGGCAGCACAACCAGCAGGCCATTGGCGGTGGTCTGGATCAATTGGAGACGGTGCCTGTGTTCCCTCGACCAGCTCAGCAGACTCCCTGGCAGCAGTAAACTGGGAAACGATCAATTCTTCCCCCACGCCCTCCCCCTTACCCTCTCACACTAACCCCCTCCTATATACCGCCTGTACCTCTCCTGGGCTCCACATTCCATCTACTTATATAAGCCACACTCGTCCGCATTATCTGGGAGCCCAATACTTTTATTTGTATCTCCTCCTTTCCGCATTGTCAGCGAGGCGTTTTTGGGGATGAGATGGGAAAAGAACGGGACAGAATCAAACCACACCGGAATTCAGCAAATGGACGAGGACCGATGTAGCGCAGCAAAAAACATAGGGACCCCATGCAGACTGGCACGAAAGCACTTCAGAGCCGAGCTTTTTTTTTTTCGACGACATATCCTAAATATAATTACAGAAAACGGTTCTGCTCTCGAAGGCTATAGACCATCCATCCCCCTTTGTTCTTTTTACTGCACGCGCCTACATCCATGTATTCGGGTTTGACTGGTTCCCCCCCGTCTTTTCTTCACATGCTGTGAATTTCTTGTTCCTGTTTTTTTATTTTTACTTTTCTTGGTTTAGTGTAGCAGCAATTCCAAAGAAATATCATGGGTGTATTAAAATATCAATTTCTTTTCCTGCCTTGAAACCATTGTTCGTCTTCTGCTTGGCTTTTCTTCGTTTCTTGTTACCTATTCGTGGTATCTCCTTCGAGCTGTGCTTGTGTCTATGCTCATGGTTCTTCTTTTTTATCGTGGTGCTCATACATGCCATCTGTTTTTTATATTTAATTTCCTTCCCCAGAAAAAAAGAAACAACACCGATCGTCTTTCTTGCCCTTTCCCCTTTTTTATGCAGAACATCGTCCGGAACGCCATAGCTATGCCACCCCCTCCAACCCAAGTAAGAAAGCATATGTACATATAGATGAGACAGGAAACAAAAAAGAATCCAGAATGTCTTTTTCCCACGCTCTTCGCTGTTGACTAATTTTTGAAGTGCTCCATTTTGTTTCTTCCCTTGTTTCTTTAAAAGAGGTCGTCGACTTCCATCTTGACTGAAGTGTTTGTTGGTTCCGTCTTGGCCTTTTCGTCGCCAATAAAGACTCCCAGACCGGAAAAGGCCTCGAACAAGGCCCGCGTAAGGTACTCGTCCGGGCTGTACCCGCCGGCCTTGAAGTCTTGCTTGGTGCGTGTAACCTCGACCCACTCGTTGGTGTAGCCGGCCAGCTTCTCGGGCGCCACGTCGACGCGCTCCGGGGCCACCACCAGGCCGCCGTAGGGGTCGTACGGCTTGTCGTCGACGACGGGGACCTTCTTGTCGCGCAGGCCGCGGATGGACAGGCCGCCCGCCCCAGCAGCGCCGGCGGCACCGGCCCCGGCCCCTTCGTCGCGGCGCTGGCCCCCGCGCTTCTTGAGCATGATGCGGTTGAGGGCCTCGGTGGCGCGGCCGACCTCTGCGTTCTGCAGCGAGTTGAGCATCTCCTCCTGCAGCTTGGCGGCCTTGTTCTTCTCGTCGGCGTCGGCCTGGCGGTCCTGCATGCGGCGCTGGCGGGCGGCCTCCTCCTCGGCGGCGACGCGGCGCTGGCGGGCCTCGTCCGTCTCGCGGGCTAGCTTGCGGTTGCGCTCGATGTCGGCCTTGTGCTGGGCCTCCCACTCGAGCAGCTGCGACTCGGCCTTGCGGCGGGCGTCGTCGGGCCCGTTGACGAGGTCGTCGGTCAGGCACTCGACCATGTACAGGTAGTCGTTGTAGGCGTCGAGCGTCTCAAAGTCCTCCTCGACCTTGTTGAAGACGGCGGCGACGCGGCGGCGGATGTCGACCTCGCGCTCGACGGTGAGGTCTGCGAAGAAGGCCGACTTGAAGCCGCGCAGGCGCAGCGTCTTGTGGCAGCCGGCGTAGGGGCACTGGTTGGGCCCGTCCTTGAAGATGCGCTCGACGCACGTCTTGCACATGCGGTGGTAGCACTCGGGGTTGATGCGGAACTCCATGTCCTTGTTGAAGTAGCGCGTCGTCTTGCACACGGGGCACGTCTCGTCCTGGTCGGGCGGCAGGGTGGTGGACGACGCACCATGGCGCACCGAGACGGCGGCTCCGGGGCGGGACATGGTGAGGGAGGAGCAGGAGGAGCTGGAGGAGGAGGAGGAGGATGTTTCGCGGGGTTGGTTGTCGCGATCGGGAGCGAGAGGGCTTTTCGTCGGCGGCGGTGATGGGGGTGGTTTTGGTGGGCGGATGGCTTCGGTGCGGTTGGTGTTGGCTCGCTCACCGGTCTGCGTCTGCACACGCGAAATGCATCGTCTAGTTTATCGGCGTTGGCTGTCAAGGCGCGGCTGAGGTAACCAGGGGAGCTGGGCGCTATCGGGAGCTGCCCATTGGCCCGGGCCGACCAGGGGGTGGGGGGATCCACCGCCCAACTGCCCCTCCATCTTTATGGACTATCCGTCAGCCTTCTCGCGAGCTGCCCGCTTCCATCAGCTTCTGCACGCTCCATTTCGAAACGCCAACATTACAACAACCGGAAAGGAATACACATTTCACCATGGCAGACTCCGACAAAGGTGCGTGTCTCTGTTTCTATTTGTACACTGCTCTGTGCGTGTTCATAGGCCTGGTTCTCTGACTTGCCCCTCGTCTACAGAAGTCAACGTGACCCCCGCCGAGGACGTCGCCGCCAAGGCCAAGGAGGCCGAGGAGCAGGCTGCGCTCCCATACAAGTGGACGCAGACTATTGCCGACCTTGACGTTACCTTCGACGTCCCCGGAAACTTCAAGGGCAAGGATCTCACCATTTCCATCAAGAAGAAGAGCCTCACGGCGGGTATCAAGGGCCAGGACCCTCTCATTAATGTACAGTTGCCTCCCGCCTTCCCTTTCCCTCCAAACGCCTATGCATAAAATGCCAGCCCATTTCCCCGTGTATAATCGTCCAAAACGCCCGTATCGGCTAACACATGTTCTTTAACCCCCCAGGGCGACCTCCCCCACGATGTCCTCACTGAAGACTCGACCTGGACCCTCATCACCAACAAGGACGGCACCAAGACGGTCGAAATCCACCTTGACAAGGTTAACAAGATGGAGTGGTGGGCACACGTCGTCACCAACGCCCCCAAGATCGACGTGACCAAGATCCAGCCCGACTCGTCCAAGCTCTCGGATTTGGATGGCGAGACGCGCGGCATGGTTGAGAAGATGATGTTTGACCAGCAGCAGAAGGAAAAGGGCCTGCCAACCTCTGAAGAGCAGCAGCGCCTCGACATCCTCAAGAAGTTCCAGGAACAGCACCCTGAGATGGACTTTTCCAAGGCCAAGATCAACTAAGAGGAGGATGAAGCAGAAAAAAAGATGTACATGTGATATCCTAGCGTGGTCAATAAGGTCAAAAAAGGACGCCTGGGTTCGGCGTCGCTGATGAGCATTGTCATGTCATGTCGTTCGTGTCGTCATTCTTCTATGCCAGGGCTGTTTCTCGCCTCATCTCGATTCTAACGCGACGGCTGCACGTTCTAAAAAGGCGTTAAAGTCTTTGACCTGTTGGAGCATTCCGCCCCCTGCGCTATTTGAGCTAGCCTCGTCAGATATCTGAGCTACTAGGAGCTCGAGATTGGCGAGCTCTGCTTGTTTTTGCTCGGCTCGTGACAGTTCCGGCGCATCGCGGCCACGTTCAATAACGAGGTCCACATCGTGCATTGTTGAGGATGCATCCAGTCGATACTGTAAAGCGGTTAGATGTGTCCTGCTGGGCCGCAACATGTTGTCCTTACCTTGGACTCTTTGCTGTCCTCTTCGTGCTTGATTCGGACGGCGTCCATCTGTAGAGCAACCTGCTCTCTCTCGCCCTTGAGCTTGAGGATCTCTTCTCGTAGCGCTAGCTTCTCCCGCTGAGCCACACGAACCCGTTTTCGTAATGAGTGCCAATCGTTGAGGTGAATCGCCTGCCCTCGTTAGCTTTCGCCCGCTCGCTCTCGTGTTAGTCTAGTAACTCACATGCTGCAGCAGCCTCGAGTTCAATTCCTCTCTGTATGACTCAATTGCCCGTATCTTCGCCCGGGCTTCCTTCTTTTGTGCCTTGTCTTCTGTGTTGCCCATGGCCTCGTGTAGCTGCGCTATCGTTGAGTCGATGACTTCTGTGCACACCTGCGCAAACACATCCACCACCGTCTCGCCTCGCGTAGAAAAGGGAACCTCGGAATGGAGCGGGTCGGCGTCGTCTTCACCCTGGGCATGCTTCTTAACATTGACAAATCGCTGCACTGTGATCTCGATCGTGGCGCCGTTTTCTTCTGCACCGTCGCCGTCGCCGTCGCCGTCACCCTCGCCTTGCTTGCTTGCTCGCCGTCCCTTGCCGGCTGCCTTGGTTTTGGGTTTCGCCTTTGTTTTCGATTTGGGAGACGGTCGTTGTGTCGCCGGTTTGGTTTTTGGCTTCGGGGCTGGCTGCTTCTGCGCCGCAGGGCTCTTGGCTGGCCGTCCACGCTGTCCACGCTGTCGCTTCGGCGCTGGTTCCTCCGTTGGTTCCTCCACGGTAGCATCTTCGGGCCTGGCTGATCCTAACTCTGGAGACTGAGGTGGTGGGCTCGCTCGAGGGCGTTTCCTGCCAATCGTCTTCGCTGCTTCTATGGCGCTGATTTCTTCTGCGACTGGCTCCTCCTCGGTGGCTTCGTCATCGGCCTCTGGTTCCTCACGTGTCTGTTGTTCCAACCTGTCGTCACCCAGCTCCGTCTCCTCCATAGGCTCCTCCTCCACGGGCGCTAGTTCAGATTCGTGGCCGAAAGCGCTTTGGTCTCTTGTTCGCACAGGTGATAATTCGTCCACGTCGTCATTCTCTGTCATCTGCGAGCTGCGTCGGGAGCTCAGCCTGGAACGGACCGATGGCGCGATAGAACTTCGTCGCCTGACCTTTTGGGCCAGCGGCGATGATGACGGCGGTCCGATGTCATCTGTGCTAAGCGCATGCTGCAGTCGCGAGGTTGAGGAGAGCGCGCCGCTCATCTGGACGCTTCGCCTCTTTCCGCTTCCAGGCGCCTCTTGGGGGCTTTCTTCGATTTCGTCGACGGTATTGCGAGACACACGCCGCAAGTCGGGCAGCTGCTCGGGGAGAGATTCCAACGCATCTTCTTGCTCTGGTTCTGCCTCTGGTTCCGGGGCGACTGGGGATGGGCTGGCGGGTTGAGGTGGCAATTCTGGTTCCGGCTCTGGATCCTCTTCGACCGGGACATCTTCGTCTCGCTCCCCGTTCAGATCTTGCCTTTGCGTATCGGGCTGTGGGATGGTTTCCTTAGACGTATCGGGCAGCTCGTACGGGTCTCTGGGTTCCTCTCGAATCGATCGGCGGACTTCACTCGGCGTGGGCTGCGACTGCTGGGGCGGCGCCTCATCGCTTTCCAGTCTCTTCCTCTTTGCAGAGGTGTTCGGGGTAGGGCGTGTCGAGAGGGCGGGCGAATTCGAGCTGGCAATGTTAAGACCAGCAATGTCGAGATGGAACGAGTCGTCCTCGATGTTGGTGCGCCTGCGGATGTGTCAGCAAGAAACTGCTTACGCGCTGTGAGAAAAAATCGTATGGACAACGTACTGGGCGCCACGGAGTCGCTCGTTGAGCCGTTCATTACGGCGCTCTCGGCCTGCAGAGCTTGGCGGTTAGCAGCTAGAGGCGGAATGTGCGTGGGCGGAAGGTCGTAAACTTGCCTGTCGCCATTCTCAGCGATTGAGAGGCTTAAATTCCGAGTCGCGCATGCATAAGCTGTATCCAGTGGTGGTGTTTCCGGCATGCAACGGTCGAGGTGCGGCGACAGCGCTCTGGTGGTGGTGTTGTAAGATGGACGTTTCAATGTTGATTACGCGTGGGGCCGACGCGTGTGAGGTTTCGCGGGGCAGCGCAGGGCCACTTAATCTTGCAGCTGGTAGTGTTGAACCTCTACCGCACTACCGAATAGACGTCACTGTGGCTGGGCCAACATGGTAAGAAAATAGGGCAAAGATTAATCTTCGTCAATAATATGCCCGATTCGTCGTGTCTACTCTATTACGTCTCGACAATCAAATGCTTCCGAACCAGAGACGCCATGTACATGTTCTAATCTCGTGCAACAGCCCGTTTTGTGTGGGCCGGGTATCATTACCATCATCCTCCGTTTTTCCATCCTCATGTTTGCATACCAAAGAACTTGCCGTCCATTAAACGGCTTTCTGACGCCTATGTATAGTACAGTATGTGCTGTTGGGTGGTAGAATGACGCTGGAAACCTCTCAAGATGGGGGGTGAGCCGTCGATGACGTCTTCTAGACGTCGATATTTGGCACCCATTTCATTACTTTCTGGTCAAATTCGTGGCTGGGTGGAAATTAGATGTTGCTCAGAACACAGTGGCCGGGATCCAACTTACTAGTGGTATTTTTTGTTCGTCAAAGCCTTTTCGCCATACTCTGATGCGAGCATCTCCTTGTAGCGATAGGGAATCTTTGCCGAGACTCCCTCAAAGGTGGTGTCTCGCAGGGGAAACACGAAAGTATCCTTGGGACGTGTTAGTAAAACTGATTTTTCGGAAAACAAAACGACTACGTACTCTGTATTCGTGTCCATGCTTATCGTAGAGGATGCCTTCACCCTGTTCATGGTCAGGGTTGTACCTCGCGGCGGTAATGTCAATAAACAGTCCGGTGCTCATGTCGATCCATCTGGCATCAATGACATTGAGCACGTCGTCCTGTCCGCGATACTTGAAGTAGGGGTTGATTTCGAGCTGGAAGAAGCGGCCTTCCGTCATGTCACCGTACTTGTAGTACCAGATGGTCATGTTGTGGTAGGCTGCCAGATAGTACATGTCGGTTTCGGTGACTTGAACATCAGCATCCAGATCCCAGGGCATAACCTGATAAAAGTTAGAAAGACTCAGAGGCGTTGACTAGTATTGGGAAACCAACCTGCTTGCCCCACCACCAACCGAGCAGCGTGCCGTGCATCAGCCATGTTTCCACACCGAGATCTCGAAAGGTGGTGAGATAGGTCTGGATAAGGATGCGAATGGCATCGCGCTGGTCAGTCTCCATGAGGGGACCTTTGGAAAACCTAGCATCGTAATGCGCTTGCTGTCTGCACACATTGGCGACGTGTTAGTGACCTGAGCAACGAACAACCGTCGTTTTGGGTGAAACCCGGATCGTAACATACCTAGATTCCTCTAGTGGGAAAAGGTTAGCCAAGATATTCGTAGAGTCCCGAGCGCGATATGAAGCGGCTCAAAAAAAAGTATAAAATATAGATAGATTGTGGGTATGCATATGCGCAATACTTACTAAAGTACTTTGGCTCTGGGAAATGCGGCTGCTCGCTCTTCTCGCCAATCCATTTCTTCACGAGCCCCTGGGCGGCTGACCCTGTCTGGTCGCGAGGCGGAATGATAGCGGCAGCGCCGGCGCCAACAATGCAGGCGGCGGCTGCGAACAGCGCGGTAAGCTTCATGGCTGGTTGGCTGACTGGCTGGTTTGCTGGTTTGCTGGTTGGCTGACGATGGCTCGCAGCAGGGAGCAATTGACTGGTGATATGATATCGCAACGGTCGAGATTAAGTTGGGCCCCGTACTCCGAATTGCGATCCGGTACGCGGGTCGTGAAGTGCCGCGAAATGTTCCAACGGGGGCTTCCAGGGGGGTTTACGTCACCGAGCTCTCTCTGTTCGCTCTGTCTGGGGGGCCGCTGGCTTGGCAATGGGTAAGAAAGGAGAACGATGGAGTTTGGAGCCGGCTGGAAATGTCCCAAAGAAAAGCAACGAGGGCGAGGGAAGGATGTGGTGGGTAGGGGAAGAAAAAAAGTTGAAACGGCTGGACATCCAACACGACCCTCTTCCCTGTGCCTCCAAACGATGGCGTGTGCAGTGGAGGCGACGACTTGAATGAAAAGTGTCCGTTCGCTGCCCATCGGCAACAGTGCACTGGAGGTTTTTTTTTTTTATTACCCAGAACCCCTGACACTTGACACGCCAGTGCCGCGTCACCTAAGCCGTTCAGACTGTGTGGGGACCGGACATTTCCAGTTTGGCCCAGGGTTTCCGGACTAGATTGTTGCTTGTTTTTTTAAGCTTCTTGCCCTGCCAAAAGATGAGGCTATCACCAGCCTTGCTTTTGGGTTGCTGCGGCTGTGTTGCGGCTGTTGCACGCGCACGCACGCACTCGGCCAATTCTGGTAGAGAGACAAGACATGTTTTCCGGCTTCACTTGGAATGGGTCTAAATTTGACAGCAGATTACGTATACGTGACGGAGACGGGACACGCCATTGCCTCTAGTCGCCGAGCCCATTGTTTCTCCCAGCCCGGTGCCATTGTGCTGTGTCATGTATCGTGCCGACGCGGCAGCAACGGAGAGACTTGCAGCCAGAAGCAATCCTGTCCAAAACCCTCGAGCAAAGTGACATGACATGACAGCCAGCCAGCGTCCAATCGTGGCGAGGTCAAGTGTGGCTCTCCGCCGAGGAATGCTTGCTTTTGCAAATACCCGGCCGGCCATGCCGCCCCTCCACTTCCCCGGCCAATGCCAAGGCAGAGCTGACGGGCGGCGCGACTACGGGACGGCATGTCTAATAGCGCTGCTTGCTTCAGTAAGGCGTCGCCCACAGCGGGTGCTGCAAAGGGCATAGGCCGGGGGCAGTTCCCCGCTCCGAGCGCCTCTGTCTCTCGCTGGCAGCAGTAACAGGCGGGAGCTCCCCCAGTTGTGCCGACCCGTGTGCAGTGCAGTGCAGCGCAGCGCAGTGTGAAGTGGTGGTGTGGCCCGTGGCGTGGCCCGTGTTGTGGCTGGAGCACCGACTGGATCCGATGCTCCAACCTGACGCAAGCTCCCCCAGGCCCCTGCTCAGCCCGCGCGCACTCTCCTCCTCAACCACCACCTCGTCCATCAGAGCTGCCTGGCGAGCGCTTCCCTCGTCCCCGCGTCATCACAGCTGTTTGCTGCTTCCTATCCATCTCTCTTAGGCTTCTTTTTCTTCTTCTCATTCTCATTGCCTCGTCGCCCTTGCTACCACTGCGAGGACTGCGAGCCATAGGTCCTCTGGTCTTACCGGCCTCCATCATCACTCAATAGCTGCACCAGCTCGGCATCCGAGCTCCTTGCTATTCACCATGGGCGCGTGGAACGTATGTGACTTGTGCCCGACCAAACTCACCCATTCATGACGAGTTCCAATGCTAATGACATCCACAGATCTTCCGCATTATGGGCGATCTGTCCCACATGCTCTCCAAGTGCATCCTCATCTTCGCCATCCACCGAAACCGCAGCGCCGAGGGTGTATCGCTCATCACTCAGATCCTCTACGCCTTGGTCTTCTGTACCCGATACCTCGACGTTTTTAGCGAGAACTCGGCTTGGAACTTCGTCTTCAAGATCTTCTACATTCTCTCGTCCTTTTACATCCTGGGTGTTATGCAATGGCTCTTCCCTCGATCTCGCGAGCGGGAGATTTCCTGGAAGATTGGTGCCTTCATCCTGGGAGGTTCCTTACTTCTGTCTCCCTTTACCATGATGATCTTTGAGAAGGCGTGGGGATTCCGAGCTGTAAGCTCCCTCTCCCACGGCACTAGTCGTCATATGCTAACTCTTAATCTAGTGGATGTGGGTTTTCTCCCAAATTCTCGAATCCGTCTGTGTCCTCCCCCAGCTTTTGCTCCTCAGACAGACCACCGTTCCGACCGTCATCGATTCCTTCTACCTCCTGACTCTTGGCTCTTACCGTGCTCTATACTGCATCAACTGGTTCATCCGTGAGCTTGATGTGAATGACCGCAAGCCGGATGCTGTGTCTGTCATCTTCGGTCTGATTCAGACTGCTCTGTATGTCGACTTTGCCTGGGTCTACTACACCCGCCAGCGCGTCAAGCTCCGTGGTGGCGGCGTTGTCGACGCCGATGACATGCGCCGTGGATGGCTACTTCGCCGCATCTTTGGCAAGCGAGTTGAAAGCGCCGAAGATGATGAGGAGAGCCGCCCCGGTTTTGGTGATGAAAGTGACACTCGACGAGGCGGTGCCCGCCCTAAGTGGGGAGCTCGCGGCATCTCTGTCAGCGCTGATGATGGTGTCCTGGAGACTGAGCGACACAACCGTGAGCACGATGAGCTTGAGGGTACTGTTGATCCCGACGCCAAGATGCAGGATCCTGATGAGCTGGCCAAGGTTTTGGATGAGGACGACGACGACGACGATGATGATGATGATGAGAGCGAGGACACTCCTCTTCGCCCCAACCAGGGTGAGAGCAGTGGCCAGAATGGCCTCCGAGGCGGCGAGGGATGGCGCGACTAGAGTATTTTAGCCGAGCATCAGAGCAGTCGCATGGTGTTTCAGGATGTATACTCGTGTATAAGGAATCGGAACTATTTGGGTTTTCATTTTGTTGGGATTGTAGGCTTTTCCTAAGGTTAACCTGGTCTATTATCGAGTCATTGATGGGAGGGGTCAAAGGCGGAAGCTGCATAGAGGGGAGGGTTAGGGTCATTGCTCCACCAGCGCATGGATTGGTGAGACTTCTGAATCTCGCTCTATGGGTACGGCGCAAATCTATGGTTGAAACATGACGAAATGTACCAATTTATACAAACAAACCAAACCCCCAGCTTGCACACGACCTCGCACGACGATTCCAAGCGTGACAAAGTAGCCCAACGCTAGACTTGCAATGGCATCCCAGTAACGAATGGGGTTCGTTGTATCATCTCGGGGAGGTCAGAAAAATTTGCGTCCTTGGCGGAAACAACAGTAAAACAATCTAGGGACAGCTTACGGATTAGGCGATGTAGTCCTGAGGCATTGTGGAGTTGCCCTTGTCATTCGCACTGTTCGAAATGAAACCAAGAAACTATGTGCTCTGGGTTTAGACATTGGGTTCACTATCTCGAATATTATTGGTAGATTCCGAGTGGCAAGTGGAAACGGTATCTGATCATATCTCACAGCGCTACCGGTAGTCGTGTGTACGAACTACCGTATTATCCACATACGTAATAGCAACCAGCGTCAAGAAAAGGATGGAAAACTCTAGACTCATGCGAGCAACAAGCTCCAGGCCAATTACAAGAAAAAACGCATAGCAAGGTCAGCATATTTTATTTTTTTCAGTCACATAAAATGCGAGGGAGCGTCCAGAGAGGAGCATGGGCATATCATTTCCATGGCACATCCAAGACCTTGCTTCTCTTCTCACAGAAGCCGATTCCTATCAATACATTCATTGCCCTTTTCCGGGCAGAAACCCCTTATCCAGGACTATAACATGAGCCCAGCAAACCGGCAGCACCCAACGCTGCATTAAACTCCTAAAAGGATATGGCGGTGAAATAAAGCGTAATTCAAAAACCATACACAAGAAGAAAAAAAAAAGATTTGGCACACAGGCCAAGGCTTAGTGAACGAAACGCCTCTCAAATTCATCGTACAGCTTGGGGCTGATCTCATCGCTGCTCATGCCTTCGACTTCGACGAGAACGCCCTTCTGGGCGTAGTGGTTCAGGACAGGCTCGCTGGTCTCCTGGAATTTCTGGAACCGGGCACGGTAGACCTCCTCAGAATCATCTGCGCGCTGAATCAGGGGCTCGCCGGTGACGTCGTCGCGGCCTGCAACGCGGGGTGCATTGAAAGTGGTGTTGTAGACACGGCCGGATGGTTCGTGGACCCACCGACCAGCGATGCGCTCCATAATGACGGCGAAGGGTGTCTTGAGAGAGACGACGAGGTTGATGGGGACAATGCTCTCGAGGGTGTTGGCCTGGGCAGCAGTGCGAGGGAAGCCGTCGAGGATAAACGAAGCGGAGGGGTCGTCGGAGACTCGGGGCGGGGTATGCCTGTCGAACACGAAGGGGGAGGCGGCGAGTGCATCTAGAGCATTGTCGCGGTGGAATCCGTGGTCGGCCGTGGTAGCTTCGGAGGCGAGGGTCATGACGCTGGGAGGGCCCTGGCCTTTGAGCCAGCCACGAGTGAAGAGTTCATTGGAGATGAGCCTGAGCATAAGGTCGTCGGCGACGAGGCCGCCCGATTTCATAATACTCTCGACCTTGATACCTGTGGGAAGAGCGAAAAGTTAGCATCGGGGAATCCGAAAAGAGACGGAAAACAGAAGATATAACAGCAGAAAAACTCACCGAGGGGTGTTCTGGTCTTGACATTGTGTCGAAGGAGGTCGCCGGTGCTGAGGGAGCTGAGTTGGGGGAAGCGATGCAGCAATCGCTCGCTCTGGGTTCCTTTGCCCACGCCAGGTGCGCCGAAGAGGATGACTCTTGCGGCCTTGTTCAGTCTCATTCTAGGCGACAACAAGATCTAGATCGCCCGACAGTACGCACGAGAAGAAAATGGAAGCTGAGGGACGGATTGCGATTGAGGGATTGAGAGATGGGTTGTGTCGAGTTGATATTCGAGAAATGGTCCGATGAATGCGGGCGCAACCGGAACAGGAAGCAAATGGTTGAGGACGGCGCAGCGACGGCGGCTATGGAAACGTGGTGGGATGAAAAAACGGACTTCAGGCGCAATTTCAGCACAATTTCATAACGACGGTTGACTTGCAAGCAAAACAAGAAATGACCGGGCAGAAAAGCGAGGGCAAGTGCCAGAGCAAGTGCACAAACTAGCGGCGGAGGTGATGGAGGAAGAGGACGGAGACAAAAATGGAGGGGGGCGTCGCATGGGGGGGCTGCTGGTGTTGAGACGCGAGCGAATGGGAGCGTGGGGAATGAGCGTTGGGGACCGTTCCTTGCCAGCGATGCGTGGGAGCGAGTGGGAGCGAGTGGGAGCGAGTGTGCACTGGCCACCTTTGGGCCAAGTGCCAAGTCCCCCAATGCTACTGCCCCTAGTGCCCATGCCAGGGCCGCCACGAACCGGGGCAGGGGCCACCGAGGGACATGCACCTTCCCAACCCCGCGAAACCACGACAGCCCACCATCAGGGCCGAGCAGGGCAGCTCCGGGCCACTGGGCGCCTCTGCTTGCAAATCAGTACGTACCGAATGCCGTGGGCTCCGAACCTCCGTGGCCGCCGGGAGGAGGGGCATCATTAATGCCAGACCAAATTCCCTTAACTCCGGCTGCATCTACGTCGGTATTTGTGCGTGTGTGTGTGTGTGCGTGTGCGTGTGCAGCCCATCTTCGCTTGCGTCCGGGGCAATCTGGGCACCCTGTGAAACATGGGGAAATGCGCAGGCGAAGACTATTGTGGGCTTTTGCAGATTAGGCTCAACTCGCGGCCAAGTCACCGCCCGCGGGTGCAGGGAATTCCCGGCATTCTAGTCGCCTTTGCCTCTTGTCCACACCCACTCGTTGGTGTTGGCGGCCAGTCTCGCCCTATGTCGACTGCGTCGGTGCATTAATAATGCGTCACCACCCACAGTTGATCATCGGTGGCCGAAACGTGATTGACAGCGACAACCCGCTCGTGCCGCGATTTCGGACGACGGGCACTGCAACACACCACATCGGATGGACGGAGTCTTTATGTCACACTGCGCAGGCACCCGTTGGTCATCACAACTCTTGTAGAATTGCTGACATGCAAGCTGCTCTCTTGACAGTTATTTCCACCGATACGCCAAGGTGGAAATTGGAGCGATACAGAATATCCGACCAAGCCGCAACTCAACGGCAGGTTATCAACTGCCTGGGACTAGACCAGAGTTCTATGACGAGGCGTTCCTCGCGCGCCACGAATCCTGTCACCTACGTAGACACATGACTAGGATGTTTCGGATTCGCCCAATCGTTACTCTAGACTGCCTCGGCTACCTTGGTATATGCCTTGGTGGTTAAGGTGATGAGAAATCATACGTAATGTCGATGCCGTGTCACCAGCATTGTTTGACAAGACCCTCTATGGCTCTGCCCTTTTCAAGCTTATTCTGGCACTTCCGCTCGTATTCGCGCCGGTCGGGCTTTGATATGTGAGATGTCATCTTGATTTCGTGCAACGCCCGATGCGCCACGTGCGTTCGTTAGATCCAGTTGGATGCTGTTAAAAAAGCATTTCTGCTCAAGTCAGAGATGACGGGCGCTTGGTAGCGGTGTCTAGCGCCACTTTCTCAGCTAAGCATAGAAACATTCGGCTGCCTACAGAGTAGTCTAAGTAAACGCAAATGACAACACTTCACATGTGAAAATGAACAAAAAGTTACCGAGGAGAGGACTAACTCCAGCGCACCTAGTGTTGAATAGAATGCCCATCCTGGAGCCAGCAGCTGTATCGATATTTTCTATACTAGTTTATCGATTTTGTAAGCAAAATTTGCTTATCTACGGTGACTTAGGCATATAGCCCTGAAGTGCGTTTATGTAGGCCCTTGGTTCGCCTCAGATGAAACATAAACGAACGAGAGAAGACCTTATCTCTTCCGTAGCCCGGTTCACAGGTCTGTATCAACTACACGCCGTGATGCTATTAATGCAAAGTTTGTTGGCTAGCACAATCCCCAGACTTTTATCAAATATATCTCTTCATTCTCCAAAGTCACGATATGTCCACGTCGGCTCTATTTTCAACTTGCTGGCGCTACCGATGTTTACTGCTCGAGTTAAAACAGTCAGGGGATTTGCTTTGATATTCGAGCAAGTTTAAACAGGTTCCGTCCCTATCATATATATCTTGTTGAATCTAGTGAAGTATTTCATCCACCAAGCTGAGTTTCTGTTGGGGACAATGTTTTTTCTCCCTGATTTCTTGTTCTTATTCGACTACTCAAACTAAACGCACTAGGCCGTACTCTGGATTCTAGAAATACTTGACTTTGGTGTTCACTTGTACCTGGTTTTGTAAGCACATGAAATGTTTCTCGATGCTACGTGATCTAACATATAATTTCCAGCTGGAACCAGATCGCAGCCACTGTGAAAAATAATCTGCATGGGTTCTCGGCTTGAAACTCCCGTAAACTCGATGTCTCTCAGATCGAAGAATGCTTGCGTTGTCTGCAGGAAATTGCAAGATTTGTCTCGGATGCAATATTGGAGTTCGTGCTAAAGAAACCCGGCCAACGATGGAGGAAACGTAATCATCAGCAGGCTCTTGCGAGGAATAATGGAAGGCCGAAAGTTACACTAAAGAGGATAGTAAGCTCTGTCAAAATGATATTCGCAAACCAGTCTAATGTCCGATCAGACTCCTAGTTCGTTTCATGTCGCTCGAGTCAAGTAGAGATACTTTTTGGATAAACATGGCCAAGTCTTCAATATAAGTAAAATTGCGATGGCGGATATCGCAATAATACCGCAGTCAGTAACCAAGACACCTCTGCTTCCCACGAGAGGATGACCGGCCAATTTCTCGGCGTAACTCTCCCAGCTCGCAGGGCAGGAATTATTTTGACTGGAGCGTGTTTTTTGGTGAGACATCTGGGCGCCCACGTATGTTGATCCCACATCACCCGAATCCTAGCAACACATAAAGTAGTCAAGATCGGGTTCGCATAACCCGTCGGGCCCGATGCTCGCCTATGCTATGATTCACGCTGAGTTGGACCATGGACCGTAGACTTAAAACGCCAGTTATGACTATCACCCGGTAACGGTTACTGATTTAAAAGGCAATATCATACTGATAACGGTCTCAAAAAGCAAGAAACATGACCCAATAATGGCCTTGTTCATCCTTATCTTCGTGCTTTAGATATTAGCTGCACTATTCATGGAGAATTATGGTTCCGAAAGATCGGAACTTGAGAGTTACTGACCTTTGTCTATCAGATTGTCTCTGGCCTATGTCTATGAATAGCTTTGTTTAGGAAAATACCGGGAAACTCACTTGAGAATAATTAGATTCGCACAAGTGACTTGTAACAGCCAGAATAGTACAGATTGTGCCGGGTTGGTAGCTTTTTCGATATCTGAGACAGAAAGCTCGCAGAGCAAGAGGAAAATGAGTACAAGACGGAGTGTGTCTATGCTCTCGGGTATTATTTGTCATCAGATCCCTAGAATTCGCACTATAGTAGAAGTGTGTTCAAACTAGAAACCGTTTGCTGTTTTTGTAGACTAAAAGTTTGCAGCAAGGACGTGCTCAGATGACTACGTGTGATTCAAGATCCATCAAATGCTACCAAGGCAGAATAATCGCATAGGCAACTGAACTCATACTGGGTAGAACACTAGCTACTCTTGGCGTGTTCCATTCTAGAGTTTCATATAGATAGCAGCACAAAGTGAAGAAAAGGCCAACTTGATCAAAGCCATAACGATGTCTTCCTTAATATTCGCATGTATGGGTACAAGTGTTTCTTTATGGGGTATGCTCGTAATGTAAAACTCACGCCCGGCGCTGGTATGCGGCTGTTGCTACCCCTTTGATCGATATCTTAGGGGCGGCCCGGGTAACACGAAGGGATGCATCCATATTGTTTATCTAGTCTCTATGGAACGTCACATTGAAACATTTTGGACAGCTTCTAGATCGTCTGACCCGTCATCATTCCGATGGGTTGAAATATAAATCCCCGTGCCTCCTGCACAACCCCTGAGGTGCTTTTCCCTGCCACCACCAAGGTCAAGCAACATTACACTCATTAGACCCGTCAGCATGAAGAGTTTTATTCCTACTTTTGCCCTCCTTGCCGGTGCAGCTGTTGCTGCACCCATCGCTTCACCGGCCGACGCCCCAATGGGACTTGATTGTATCCCTGCTGACTTCAGCTCGCCGGGAATTTGCCCGGATAATAAAGTACGTCCACTGGCGCTGCTCCCTTGACTGATTACTTTGTGCTAATTCTGATTTCATAGATCTGGTGGGGAGTAAGAACCCCCTTCAAACTAACGCATGACCTATGCATGAACTAATACTGGTCCAGATGTCTTGCTGTGATATCACCAAGATCTTGAGCGGCGTAGCGAAGGACAACCCGTCACTAAAGCCCCAGATCAGCCAGCTGACGGGACAGGGCAAGCCTACTACCCCGGCTTGAGACCTGGTCGCTGAGTTCGCGGCGTCATAGCTTGTTGGACGAGCGAGGCGAGGAGTTTTGGCTATCTGCAGCGGGTATGTCAGGCGCCCGCGTGGTAACTGAGACAGGTTTAGCCACCTCATGCTCCCCAAACCTGGCTTGCCTTGGTGAAATGCGGAGTGAGGAATGTAGGATTAAGTAGAGCGCAACAAAAAACTAATAGATAATGATCAGTAAATCGCTGGTCTTGAACAATCAGTACGTGTTTGACCATTGCATGTGATTGGACATCGGGATTTTAAAGTGCATGGGGGTCGTATGTTGCTTCATAATACGAATTTTATTGACTCGTGTTTCTCGGAAGAAGTAATCCGCCCAGGGGGGATAGGCCGTCTGAAATAAGGAGTCCGAGGCACGTCTTTCCGCACGGAGCTCATGGAGCGGATGCTTTTCTCTGCCGGGGTTTGTTGCTTCGCTAAATAATCTTGTTTCCGAACTAGTGCAGTCCAAGAAGGGCAACAGGCTCGGCGCTCGGCCAGTTGCTTTGTGCCTAGATGGAGCTGTCAGGGCTATGAATTGTTTTGGTAGCACACCACCGGGCGATTTGAGTGACTCGTGTTACATAAGTAAAGTGTGATATAGCTAAGGAAATTATGTCTCGATTCTAATGGCGCACTCATCCGTTTACTGGGGCAATTTAGACACCGGCTGGGCGGTCCTGATGCTCAACTAGGAAGCCCGGGAAATCTATGGGGAATCTCTGGTCAAAGATCGCCCCCGAGAGCCGCAACCCCGGCCTCCAACTCATTCGAGGGGCTCCGCACTTCCCCATACATGGCATTCTCCCCATGGAGGAGAGCTGGTTTAGCTCAGCTGCCCCGGGTTTTGCCAGGGCATCGGCAGGTCAGGCCGAGCGGGATGATGGGGTGACGGCAGGGGATTTGCTTGCTATTAGCAAATAGTCTGTCAGGGCTGCCCGGGTGCGCTTAGCATGTCCACAATCGGGAACTGGAGCACTGGTACCCTGCTGGTTAATGATCACAGGACGCGGAAGTGATGGTCACTGCGGGAGACGGGAGGTTTAAAAGATGGCCCAAATCCTGTAAGTGAGGGCTACCAGAGAGCAGTTCTTGGCACGGTCAAATTAAGAACGGTCGCCATGGCCTCGTACTTGAAGCTCGCCGTTGCGGCCCTTCCGCTCATCCAGGGCGTCTTCTCATCTGGCACCGGCCCTACTGCCAAAGTGAAGAACGGCACCTTTGAGGGTAAATATGTGGCATCATACGACCAGGACCTTTTCCTCGGCATTCCCTACGCCCAGCCGCCCGTTGGGGAGCTTCGTTTCCAGAACCCTCAGAGTCTTAACTCGACATTTGACAAGACAAACGCCACCGAATATGCCGATTCTTGTGTCGGGTATGGTGTAAGTTGGTTTCGCGGTCTAAGATAGCCCTGCGTCGGTCTGACCAATTACAGAACAGCAATGCATGGCCTTTCACCCTAAGTGAAGATTGTTTAACACTAAACATCGTTCGCCCTGCTGGCGTCGAAAACTCTACGTCACTGCCCGTGGGCGTATTCATCCACGGAGGTGGCTGGTCCATGGATTATAGTGCCAACGCTGTTTATAACTTGAGCTTTATTGTTGAAGAGTCTGTCAAGGCCGGAAAGCCTTTTATTGGAGTTTCCGTTGATTGTAAGATGCCTTTTCCCTCCAGATAAGTTCAGCACTGAACTTGACTCCAGACCGTCTCTCATTTTGGGGCTTCATGGCTTCTCAGGATATCCTGGACGCTGGCGTTGCCAACCTTGGTCTCAAGGACCAGCGACTTGCCTTGCACTGGATCAATGAAAACATTGGAGCATTTGGCGGTGATCCCAAAAAGGTCACCATCTGGGGCGAGAGTGCGGGTGGCGGAAACGTCGGCTATCATGCCACCGCGTATGGCGGCCGTGATGATGGACTTTTCCGTGGCATCATCTCCGAGTCTGGTGCGGAGGGCACTTGGATGAAGAACCTGACCAAGCCCACTCAGAATTACGACACCATCGTGAAGGCCGTGGGGTGTGACTCGGAAAGCGATAAACTTGCATGCCTTCGCAAGGTGCCGTTTAAGGAACTAAACGCGACCATCAGTCAGATCAAGAACAGCTTTTACCCAGTTGTTGACGGTGATTTGGTCCCAGACCTATCCTCTACGCTTCTGGCCAACGGAAACTTCACCAAAACGCCTTTTCTGCTTGGCACTAACACAGATGAGGGTACCCTTTTTGGCGGCACAGCCGTGAAGACAGACGACGATATCAAGAACATCATCCAGTCAGCTGGCCCGGATCAAAACACGACGGAAATTATCATGGCGCTCTACCCCAACATCGATGCCCTCGGCCTACCAACTGATTATCGCGTCGAGGCGAACGGCCCCGTTGGAGCTCAATTCAAGCGCGCAATCGCCCTCTTCACTGACCAGTCCTTCCTCTCGTGGCGACGCATCAGAACCGACGCGTGGTCCAAGTACGATGTCCCAGCCTATTCTTACCTTTTCGAATCGCCTCTCAAGTCCATCCCATATTATGGAACCACTCACTTCACCGAAATTGGCTACGTGTTCTATAACACGGAGGGCCTTGGCTATGGCGCTGGCTCCAGCCCCCTCACCAACGCAACCCAAGAGGTGCTGGACCTTGCCAAGCTCACGACTCGCATGTGGATCAGCTTCATTCACGATCTTGACCCCAACAACCATGGAAGTAAGTGTTAATCGAATGAACCGTGTATTAATAGCTGCTAATGATAGTTATAGTCGATGGTGTTGATGAATGGCCAACATACAATGCCACCGGCGGCTACGGGAAAACCTTCCACCTGACTC
Source organism: Calonectria naviculata (assembly GCA_003031705.1). Taxonomy (NCBI): domain Eukaryota; kingdom Fungi; phylum Ascomycota; class Sordariomycetes; order Hypocreales; family Nectriaceae; genus Calonectria; species Calonectria naviculata. Next base: position 22,321 of record NAGG01000050.1, read on the forward strand.
CTAAGACTTATGGAGTAATTCCCGATACCTTCCGTCTGGCAGGAACCGCGTTCATGAACTCTGTTGCTCTGAAGCAGTATGGACGGTAAATGCTTTTGAGGCAAGAGATGTGACGTTATGATGGATAATGCCAAATATATCATTTTTAAAGAGCACGAGAGATGTGATTTAACAACAAGATACTTTGTAAATACAACGTTCCTTTATTGCTACGGTACTTGTACCTACGAAAATGCATTCACCAATCACACCCAAACCCGTCTGCCAACCCTCTCGGGGAAGTGTCGGCGATTTTCCCGAGCAGCAAGCGATTTTGCCTCGCTGAATGCCGTGCTTATTGACAGATTCAAGGGCTAAAAAAATTTGTTTGCAGTCGCATCAGGGCGGCATCATTTCAGTCCGTTTTTAGACCATTGTTGACTGAGGCTGAGCTGGTATTTGCTTTCCACCATAACTCCGGCACTAGTGGCACAGAACACCTTCGGCTTTAGGCTTCCATCCGCGCACTCAATGAAAGACTGCAGATTCCCCATAACGCGCTTCAGTTGATTGGCTATACCTGGAAGTTTATCATTGGCCAGCCCTTCAATATGCACATTGATATCCTGGACGGTGCAGCACTGAAAGGCTGATCAAAATATGGCGGACTCTAGGGTGGGGCTCTACCATGCAGTACCTGCGTCTTTATCACATGCCGCTTCAGTGACATCAAGTGACGTCGTTGTTCCAATTGTGAGGTTTTGTATACTTGAGGTATATCAGGCAATGTATCACGGCATTTGACACGCTCTAAGCGAAGTTCACCATCTTGCTCACTAATGTGCCACCATCCGGCCACGAAGACGGAGGTAGCGGACTTAAGGTACTGGACGTGCAGTTAGGTCGCTTACACCAAGACCCAATCTTGTTTAATTATTTCCAAGACTAATTATGGTGATGGAATCTCGTGACTTGTGTTGTATTTAGCATTTTGTCGGATTTGGAGCCTCCACTAACGCCGTTGCCGACATGCTTCAGAAGACACTTGCATATAAATAAACGCACTACTGCACTCAATGAAACACCTCCTCACAATTCAAAGTCTAACAACCAAACATTTACAACATTCTTAACAATCACTCGAGTAAAAATGGCAATTGCAAACCAAGTTCCAACCCGCCAACTGGGCGCCAATGGACCAATGGTACCCGCTCTTGGATTCGGTTTGATGGGCCTGAGCGTGGCTTATGGTCAAGCACCGTAGGTAACATTCATCCAAGAGATAGAACTGCTTCTGATATCAACACAGACCAGATGAAGAGCGCCTCAAGGTACTGGACCGGGCCTGGGAGCTTGGGGCCAGGTTCTGGGACACTGCAGCTGCATATGGCGACAGTGAAATACTGGTCGGAAAGTGGCTGAAGTTGCATCCAGAACGGCGCCAAGATATATTTCTTGCCACCAAGTTTGGCCTGGGTTGGAAAATTGAAGGAGACGGTTTCAAGTCCATGATTGACAGCTCGCCTGAAACCTGTCGAAAGTCATGCGAAGACAGTCTGCAAAGGCTGGGCGTGGATTCCATCGACCTCTTTTACGTGCATCGATTCGATACTGTCACACCTGTCGAAACGACCATGGAAGCTCTGGTAGAGCTCAAGAAGTAAGTTAATAGGATAAATACTGTCAAGGTATGCATGCTGATTTCACCATAAAGCGAGGGCAAAATCAAGCACATTGGGTTTTCTGAATGCTCCTCAAATACACTTCGACGAGGCTACGCTGTTCATCCAATTTCAGCGGTGCAAATAGAGTACAATCCATGGTCACTGGACATTGAGAATGAGGTTGGGACGAACCTTCGAGACACTTGCAAGGAGCTCGGCGTCGCGATTGTGACATATTCGCCTCTCGGCAGAGGTTTCTTGACAGGAAAATACCAAAGCATGGAAGACTTTAGAGAAAATGACAATCGTCGGCTTATGCCCAGATTCAGCCCGGAGAATTTCTCCAAGAATCTGGATCTTGTCAAGATATTCGACAAGGTCGCAGCCACAAAGGGCTGCACGACATCGCAGGTTGTGCTTGCTTGGATCATGGCGCAAGGGCCGGAGTTTTTCCCCATCCCTGGGACAAAGAAAACCAAGTACCTTGAGGAGAATATGGGAGCTGCCAATGTTCATGTAACTCCAGAGGAAGATGCCTACATTCGAGAAACGCTCAACTCAATGGGAGGGGCCAGCGGCAGCAGAACTGTGGCACAGTCAAACGCATATGCGGATACTGCGCCATTGTTAGCATAGGATTGTAGCATTCGAGAAAGACGCGGTATCTAAAATAAATTGCCAAACTGATTTTTAAATAGCTAAAAAAGCATTATATTTCTTCTCCAGTCCCCCTTTAATTTACGTTTCCTTTCCGCGTGGAGGGCAGGGTCTGGTTTTGTTTCGAGGAATTTTCAGCAGTGTATAATTACGCAGTGCAATTTCCATGCTCCGGTTTCTCCAAACCACTCCTCTTGATTCCCGCTGCAATACCTTCTTGATCAACTTGTACCCCCGTTATGACGGCTTCTCGAAGGTGACCTGAATCATCGTGTGTAGCATCCCACGAATCTAAATCCTCGAGAGAAACCTTTTTGATTTTGTGCGCTTTTGCGCCATCATCCAGGATGATAATCTCCGGACGTAACTTGTAGCCTCTCCATCTCGGTAGAACAAAGGCCCATAGCCAATAATAGAGCCCACAAAACAACAGGCTGGAAGTCTTTAGCTTGAAAACCATGAATTTATGATTGTATAGAACTCACATCCCGATGCCGGTCAAAATATAGGTAGCATAAAAAAAGCTGACATCACCGGCATACGCACCCCCTTGAGGGGGATACCATGGCATAATCAACAGATATAGCTGAACCGAAATATGAAATATGACAACCACGTTCCATGCTCTAAACTCGGGGGCTGGAAGGCCGGCTCGCTTCCGTCGCCACCTTACAAGATAGAGACCAATGGCCATGGCGAGATTAAATACGGCTTGAGGCATGACACTAAGATCACTGACTGTTCGGAGTTCAGTGTCCATCCAGAGTCAATTGAAAGCCATCTGTCAAAATCTTACCAAAATTGAAAGCGTCGCCTGCAGGCACAGCCAGTATCATCAAGGTTGTTAGAGACCATAGACAGAAGAATGGTCCTATCGGTGTTCCAAATGGCTTGGTAGAGACCCAAAAGTTGGTGAATGGAAGCACACCTTGTCTGTAATACCGAGCTTAGATTGGTTGCAACCTCAACGTATAATTCGGGTAGACTACTCACCTTCCACATTCTCGGATTCTTCTGGAAGTCCCAATGATCCCAGCCATGATGTTTCCGAAGGCACTCAAAGCAATCAGAAAGTTGAGCCCACGAATGGATGAGCTGTTTCCAAAAACGTTCCTAAAGAACAAACTAGCGGCATTCACATCGGAGCTTTCCAATTCCTTTTTGGGAACTGGGATCGAACTTGGTCAATAGAAGAATTCCTAAACGACTGGTGCAAGTAAGGGAGAGAAACTTCAACTGACCGGCTGAAAGCCAGGCTACATTGGCAAACATGTAAAGGACAAAAACGATTGTTAGAGCCAATGTAGCATACCTCTTAAGTTGTGCGACAGGGTTCTTTTGAATGTTATCACCTGTGGTCAAATTGCAATCGTTCTGTAGTTGGAACTCCATACCTTGACCTCATTGGCTACATTGAAAGCATTGCTATAGCCGTAATACGAGAATATTATGCGATAGAGAGCATTTGTGATCCCGTAAGCTGCGACAGAACCAGTGCCACTGAACGCATCTCTAAAGTGGGCTTTGGGATCGGCCACGGAAGTATGCCCCCCCAAAACCACAAATCCAGTGATAATAATAAAGATCAGAGTGGCAACCTTGATCAGACTGATGGTGTTAGAAATCATGTAAGCATATCTCGTGTTAAAGGTCAAGCCTTTCACTTATTAGCCTCAATGATCATTCAGTGATTCAGGTTGATAGTTACATAGGGCGGCGAGAGTGTATCCAGCCCATGCCACACCCTTGACTTGCCAATCGGTACCTGAGTGACCGGAAATGGCGATTAAATACTTGGCCAACACTGAAACTGCAAGTCAGTGAGAATCTTTGGTTCGGTCATAGGTTACTGACCAACGGCGTTGCTGCTACCAAACGATAGGAGGACACTTTGAACTGCGAAAGTAGTTGGGAAGAGCCAGACTGGTGATGGAAAAGCCTGTTCGAGGTACACCACCTCGGATCCTGATCGACTCGGAAAGTATGCAGTGAACTCGAGGTATACCGCACCTGATGCGAGGCATATCTTCGGAAATCAATTAAATTACTTTCAATAATTTCTTTTCCCACGTACCAAGTAGCCAAGAGTCCAAAAGATTAAGCTGAGTCCTGTTGATCCAGTGCCAGACAATATTGCGGATGCTTGTAATGTGAGACTAATTTCCCCCGAAGAGTGGGAGGGTGATCAAGTCATACGTGTAGAGTAAATACCAGTACCAATCATATCGGTGATATTCAGGAGCGTAATTGTAACCGGACCGACAGAGTACCCTAAAGGAGAATCGTTCTCGATTGGGGCACCAGATGCTTCTTGGTATGTCAAAGAAGCATCATTGCCACCTTTCTCTCCGACATATTGTGCCTTTTCACCCTGAGGGAATTCATTATTGGGAGTGGATTGGGAGACCCCATCATTGCCTCTGCAGAACGGTTTTCTCGCCGATATCATGGCGCCGTGATTGACGGGCTTTTTGGTATAATAATGATAAAGAAATTGCTGAGGCTGACATATCCGTATATAGTGAAGCTAGTCGGTCTTGCAAATTTTGGTAGAGTACATTGGTAGAGTACAATTTATAAAGAACTCGTGGTTACTCACTGTCTTAGCTCCTAATAAAAGCTGTGGCACTTGGCTGAAATCTAGATTTCGGCAGCTCTCGGCGAGACAGTATTTTCGTGAGACAATCACACCAGCAGCAAGATTGGAAACCGTACAAGGTTCTGGCTGCCCGTGTCTCATTGGGGCTACAAACAAACAGGCAAATTTGTGGAGGCGGACTAAATTGAGAGGGAATGAAAGTATAAAGTATATTGGAAAAGAATATGAATACCAGATGAGTTTGATATCACATTCTACAGGCGAAATGATGCTTGGAGATTCGTGGGGGCTCATGAATGGACCTCTAGATAAGGCATGTTCTAGACCATTGACGTCCATTGTTTGAGTCCCCGAACGAAAAAGGAGATGATGTCCAATTTCCCGAGCCAGTCGTCAAAGCAAGCTTGACCAGAATTACGGTTGCTTATCTAAACCCGTCCCAAAATCCCTGCTTGCCAACAGCATCCCGAGAACTTGGAACGGATTTGCAATCAGAGCGTCAGTTGTGCCAAGACATTTGCATCACGATTGATGTGGAGAGATGAAGAGACCACAGGCCAATCGGAGAGTTATTTTTCTGTTGACAGGGACCTCATACCGCTTATTTTCATATCCAGGCCTGTATTTCGTCACGGGAATGATGTAGGTTCGTTTAGAGGCGTTGATGATCTTACCTCACGTGTGGTGCAACTAACCAAAGTACCGGGATGAGCAATCGCCCCACCCACGTCAAAAATTGGCAGAGAATCCACAGACGCGCCATAATCTCGCTGGCTTTATCATCACTTGTCTCACACGCAACGATCCAAGATGGCACAGCCGGCAGCGCAGACGGCGTCCAAAAATGCAGCACGCCCACAGGGGGCGACAGCGTACTTGGTTCTGTACAACACGGTCTCTGCCCTTGTTCGGGCCTACATCGCTATCCGCACGCTCCAACTGTGGTCCACCAGCGGAAACGCCGCCGTGTGGAACGAGCTGAATCTCTGGGTGCGATGGAGCGAGTGGTTCACAGTCCTCGAGGTCATACACGCCGCGACTGGATTGGTTCGTGCTTCGCCAACCACCACCGCTCTACAGGTGGCTGGCCGCAACACCATTGTTTTGGCCATCACGAGAAACTACCCAGACGTCGCCGCCCGAGAATGGGCATATTCTTCCTTGATTGCTGCTTGGAATATTGCGGACGCCGTGAGGTATACGTATTTTGCCGTTGACAGAGCGGCAAGCAGTGTACCAAGCATTTTGCTATGGCTAAGGTATGCATCTTTCACCGCGGACGAGATGGTTGGTTGCACGGCAAAATGCTAACAATGACTAAGATACAACCTGTTCATTGTTCTTTATCCAATTGGTTTTCTTTCCGAGATGCGCCTTGTCTGGGAGGTCATTGAGCCCTCGAAGGCTCGAAACCCAATGTATCAGTACCTCCTTTGGTTTGGCTTGGCCTTGTACCCGCCATGTACGTGGCCCATGACTGATCCTCTGAACTTTTTGCTAATTTTGGTAGCAATCTACATTCTATACGGACATATGTTCGCTCAAAGGGCGAAGGTTATGCGGAAGAAGAAAGAATGATAGCAACTACCAGATGGAAAACACTTTGTCTTTTGTTATTGGACGTTGACCTGTCACTTCTCACTCGCAGTTCACGTACAATTGCAGCTCCAAGGCATAGGTTTGGACGTGTAGAATGAAGTAACATGACTGCGGCTTACTGGTAGGACAAATGAGCTTGATTGGCGAGCGACATGTTAGGTACATATTGTATATGCTTCGGGTGGAGCCATTTAAATGCAAATATGAATGTGCGAGTCCTCCTGGGTTGGAGAGATAAAACACCCGTCATTGAAGCAAATGAATCATAGAAGCATTTATTATTGATATGGGCTTCTATTTAGTAACCCATCCTTCTATCTTCCCTATTACTCGCTTGCCATAAGATTGGCTCTCCTTGCCTCAAGGTAGCTAGTAGCGATATTGGCTGCCTTGTTTACTACTATATTGGTAATCCTATCTATGGCTATTTCAGCTAGGTCTAGGAGGAAGGCTTTGATGGCCCTCTTTGTGTGATCAGCGAGGATCGCCACGGTATCCATTGCTTCCTTCTTATTAGTGATCTATTGAGTAGTAAAGCAAGCTACTGAAAAGACTCACCTAGGGTTATACAGTGGGGCAACTGAAGAGAAAATGGCCGCTATCTTTGAGTGGTCAAGAGAGAAGAAGGTTGATAGAGAGGGAACGGAGGTCGTTGGAGTTGTTCGACAGTGGATGTGTGCGGTACGACTGTGGTCTTTCTGTGTACACAGGTGCAGCGCAGGATTGAATGCAGCGACGGTTTGCTCTGGAGAAGAAAGGATCTTCATCTTCCAGAGCCTCGCATCCTTTTATCTATGATATCTTGACATGTCTACGGTTTTCTTTTGGAGATACCTGGCCTCGAGAGTCTTGATGCTTTCTGAATCCTATGGTTGAGAGACTTAACTAACCTTCTAAAAAGGCTGTTTGGATGACTCTCTCACGGGCCCTGTTATATAGGGTTAATTTCGGCCGTATGCGATTGTAGATACTCAGACTTCAGGGCTCTTTGGAAACCGCTGCCTGGGTGACTAATTGGCCCACCTTTTGTCCTATGGTAGTAGTAGCTTAGCTATCCAGTAGTTAAATCCACAGGCAGGAGTAATTGCAAGCTTTAAATGCGAACCTTCTGTCGTACAGGCTTATTGGATCAATGAGTGTGCAGGCGTAGCAATTTTGAAGTAATAGGAAGGCTTGTAATGTCGCATGATGTAATTATTTGCAGAGTAAACTTTTTACTGCTCCGATTACTGCCGGTTAACCAGGTACTGGCCACGTTACTGTCTAACTACTGTATTCTAAGGCACGAGGGATTGCCTTATCTATTGTTCCAGTCAATGCTGCTGTATTGATATTTGCCATTGCCAATCATCATAGATTTAAATTCAACTTGATGAATGTGCGAGTGTTCATAATACAAAGTCTCCAGGGCATAACCAAGTAGTTAGTACTAAAGAGAATTGAAGATTGTTAGTCTAATTGGAATTCCTACCACAAAGACTTTGTATGTTATATAATGGGACATTGAAGTCAATTGCAGTTGTATCAAGCAAGCCATAACTTCTACTGAATGGCCATAGTGTACTTAAACAGAGGAACATTCCAACTTGGCCCGAAACCTAAGTATAGAATGCTTGCGCTATAACGATCGCGTACCTGGTCTCCATTGCGTATGGTGGCCATCGCACCTAAGATTATCCTCTGCGTACAAATCTACCGTTGCCTCCTGAGATTGAGTGCAAATTTGAGTGACCCCAGAGTTCTCTGACATTGAATTAAAGACCTGATTTGACCAGGCTAGGGATTCAAATGAGCTTGGCGCGAAGTCAGAATACATAAGCCTTGCTTCCCAAGGCTCAGGGTTCGTATAGCTGGAAAGAGGCGGCACTTCTAGCCCATGAGGGCTTGCAACTATGCTAGAGGCGATATTCGGGAGTAGATCTGGAACAGAATCTCCATGTCCAAGCTCATTTCCGGTGTTGGACGAAATCGAAGGAGTATTGTCCGGGGGGTTCTCGAAAGCCCTCCGCTCAACTACCGCAAGACTGAGATCTCGCAGCTTCCTGACCATGCAAGCGGCCGATTTAGCTCCATCTGAATGCCCGCTAAGAGATTCAAGTACATCCAGACAAGTCTCGACCTCTTCAGATAAAGTATCAAACTCGCCGCCCGTGGAAGATAGTTGTGGAAAGGCGTGAGCAACTGTTAGGATAGAGCTGGCACATACAATACAGGAGATAATCTGCCACCATGGGTAGTCATGGACAATTTCTGTCACGTCTTGTACGTGATGAAAAAGTTGGGCTGTACTGCGCGCTTCTCCAATACATATTCGTCTGCAGCGGTATACATGTTCCAACTGTTCGTTAGACATCGTCTCCGCAACAATCTTATCCTCTATACCGAGTCGCAGATATGGCCGGTGCAATAAGGATCTAAGGTGGTAGTATTTGACAGCAAGCATGTTCCGCTGTCGCTTGAAGATAATCAGCTTGTTGTTGAAGACGTGCCCAATATCAAACCTTAGGTGACGTGGAAGGCCGTGTTTCCATGAGAGCAACTGGCTATCATAGGCTTTGGTAACAGCGAGATAACTGCCAAGCTGTTGTCGTGGTCTGTTGAGTAAACGAAGCACACGCCCTACAATCCCCGAGAACTCGATTACGGAGAGAAAGTAGTCGTTTTTGGAAGCTCCGCCTGTTGCCACAGGCAGAGGTTCGTGACCCTCCCAGTCATATTCATCAGCCTCACTATCATCTAGCGTTTTTGGGCGCGGAACATGGAAGTCTTCCTCTAGCGTAGCCGGAGGGCGTCCCAGTTGCAATGCCACAAGGCGGTCGAGGACGTATAGTGAGTACCAAGTTCTGCGCTGGAATTCCAGCTGCCCAGGTAGAGGAGGTTTAGGAGACGACGACGATGATGGTGGCTCGAACCCGACGTCCCGGTAGTCTGCGTGTAAGCCCAGGCACTGCGCAAGACGAACTGCGATGCCAAGTGTAACCCAACACCGATCTGTCTTGGAAGTAGCTAGCAAGTAGAAGCATTGTATCAACAGAGCTGAGACCTGTGTTATGGACGGCTCAAGTCTGGTAAAGTCTGTCAGAAGAATAGAACGATGGAAGCACTCCTGATGTAAACGCTGTGTATTTTGGCAAGTGGGAGTGAACGTGTCGTAGTAGATGCCAATGGCGAGCACACCGTATATAAGAGCAAGCCAGGTTGATGTCAAACCATCGTCGCTGATGCTTTGGCGAGCGCTTGAAGCAGATACCATTTTATGGTATCGAGATTCGAGTGAGAGCCTAGGTACGAATGGATAGGCAATGTGTATGGTGGAAAAGTATACTGCGAGGTAGTCTTTTTTAACAATGGAATCGGGTAGGGTGGAAATCCAGCTTCCAACGTTTCGTAATGGAGTCGAGTGGGCATCCTGGTCATACATTTCCATACCATCCATGGTATGACCGTGGCTCCCGTTGGGAATGCCCTTATTATGGCAATCAGCCGCTTTCAAAGTCTGTGAAGCCAGGTTGATAAAGTGAATGTCGCTTCCTTCACCGAGATATCTTGACGTTGGCGAGCATGCGGCGGAAGTGCTGCTGCTGTCTTCTTGATCATGGTTATGGTGCTCTTGATGCAATCGACTCTCGGAAACGCGATCGTGAATCCGGGAAAGAAGATGCTGCACGTCCTCCAAAGCTTCTTGGGGTAGATTCGCGCATAGATTGTGGATCAGAGCCTCATAGCCCCCTAAAGTAGTGTCTGGGGCTTCAGATGGGGAGGGGCCATCTTTATCGCGACTTGGGTCGTCATGCTGCTTCCTTGAGGTCCTCCAAGTACAAGTGAATCCGTAGCCCTCGCAGCGTCCACATACGGGTCGCCTATTGTCGCACTTAATGGAAGCGGAGTACGGTCAGTCATGTCCAAACGGATCGCACCACGTCGGATTAGGGCAGATCCACCTTGACTTTCTTCAAGCGACAACTTTCGCATGCTACTGTGACCCGTTTGCGCTTGAGCGGGGGTTGCTGATCCGTCTCTTCTTCCATCGTATCCGGATGCTGGTGCCAATAATTTAGTGAACTATTTAGGACGGAGAAGAGGGCCAACCGTTGCAGCGGATGCGACGGGGCTATATAGATTAGTGTTAAAATGAAGTGGGTGGTACCATGTCGGTCCCCTGACGTCAACGAGGATTATGGACACGTCTTGGGTTGATTGCTCTGCATTGAATGAATTATTCACAAGAAAATCGCGTCTTTCTACTAATACTTATTCCTATAAGCTTCATATATTTATCTACGCCACTCAATTTCTTCTTCTGCGGAATGCTCTCGCCAGATTAGGGCAGAAATATTGCCTTCCAAAATTACAATGGTGGTTCAGAGTAAAGAGAGGAAGAAAGAAATGGGGCTAAAAGAGGGATTAAATTAGAAAAGAAAATTGCAGGCAGGCGCTTTTAATTGAACACATACAGAATCGCTCGACCACGTCTAAGAGAGACCGAGACAACCGTTATACCCGCGAGTTCCGGGTTTGGTGGAGCCCGATTTGGGGAGTCAGGGCGTGCTGTGTTCTCGCCCATGCCGATAGATCCGGTTCGCTGCTTAATCAAGACCCACGTGCCCCGTGTTAACCGAGGGCGGTTTTCCCATCATCTCTTAATGAATCCATGCGGGCAATACTAATTAAACTGCCTGGGTTGTATTTTTTGTAGAGTTCTTCACCAGACGGTTTAGAATCATAACAGGCTCCCAGTCGGCCCGGTTAGCTATGCGGCCACACGCGACAGCTGATTACATCTAGTCCTCCGCGTCTGGCCCAGCTCTGTACCTTAGTGGAAATTGCACAAAAGGTGGGATTGTGGAATGCAAAACCTAAAGACCATTTTCCTATTTTTCATAAATTACAGACCTCAACTAGCGAGCTATTGTGAACATGCCTGCGTCAATGGTATTGATGGAGGCAACAATTATTGTAAAAGTCAATGAACAATATCCAACACCGTCCTAAACAATACTTGCCACCGTATTGAAGGGTCCTTCCACCCAGAAGTATGACCAACTCACATGTTGCTTAAGCAGGTTCATGATTAACACGAAATTTGAATGCGAACGGCACTTCAACTGGGTACATAGAATGATGTCGTGCGTTTCGCAGCCGCATCAGCTTCCTCCGGAACTTCGCCACCCTCAATAGCAGCTTTCCCCCATCTTTCGCTACACTTGGTCAAATATCTCTTCGTTTCCTCATTTCCAAACCATTCCTGGCCAACCTTGATCCCCTTCAAATAGTAGCCAATGCCCGCAAAGGACATTTCCCAACCGACGCCCCCAGCCCCGGCCCCGTATTGCTCCCAGTGCTTGTTGACATGTGCGGTGTGCGAGAGCTCGAGGCGGGAGGAATCATGGCCAACCTCATCAATACGAACCTCGACTCTACTGGTGTCGCCACCAAATTCCCAGGTCACGCGGAACTTGGAGGGGGGAACGCATTCTTCTATCGTTCCGCTGGCATTGTTCTGTATTTGGAAACGGCCGTTTACCTGCAAGTCGCCGGAGATAGGCGAAAAGAATTCCTTGAAGCTCTCGGCGCTGGTGCAGGTTTCCCAAAGTTTTAACCTTGCGACCGGGAAGGTTTGCCGAATGGTGATTACCCGCCCTTCTTCCCCGGAGCCAAGTGTCGTCTTTTTGACTATTCTCTCAACTGCATCGAGCTGTACATCAAGGTCCATGGCGATAATTATAGAAGAAAATTATGTTCACAAGAATGGAAAGGACCGTAATCCCCGCAGTGTGAGGGGGTTTTGTGCCACTTTTCATGGTGGCCATTGATTCGATGCTAGCGAGTCTAGACCGCTGATTGGCCGCATCTAGTATCCCAATCGCATTTCACTATTTATGATTTATAAGTGTGTTTCCATTCATTTGAAGTGACCCATAAATTGGCTCTCTAGTAGTGTCGGCCAATGAATCGTAGGAATTAATTGTGCTATTCTGACTCAAAGAAGGTTTCGACATGTATTCTCAGCTATTGTTAAATTGGCACGCCCTCGCATAATATTGCAGTTACATGTGTGATTTCAGCGAGAAATCTCTTTCACTAAATCTTATAGTTTTTCTTCGGTCTTATTCTTCTTATTTGGCTTGGACTTAGGAATCATGGCGCAGGTTTGATGGCAGGTAGCAAGAACCTCGGAATTGTCGTCAATGATTAATGTTTGCTGACCAAAGGCCATTCCATGTAGCCTGTTCAGTTTCGATCTCAGCAGAAGCCACTCTCTGCCTTCAAACCTGGCATTGAATTGAATGTGAAAAGACAACGTGGGTATCTTGTACTTGAAACTGGTTTCCAGTGGTTTATCTTCAAAGTTAAGAGTCAATGCAGGAACCTGTAAATACAACATTAGCTACTGAATAGAGTTCTTTTACAGAAAGGAACTGCGCCTATAAATCAGTAGGGTTCGTACCAAATCTGCAATCACAGGCAAATACTGCCACTGAAAGTCTTTACCGTTATCCAGTTTGGTCCACTGGTCTCGCGAATCCTGGCCGCCGTATTTCTTGCTCCAGAATGAATTAGGACCATCGGTAGGGGCAAGATGTCTAACTATAGATGCTGGCGGATTGAGGTAATAGTAAAGAGCATCACACCACCTTGCACATTCCGAAGCCCGGTCCGGAAGTGCTCCAACCGGGGGCTGGATGCTTTTTTGGCCCTTCCGGTGTTCAAGACTTCCCAGTCGGATATTTGCAATGTTGTACACCTTATTTTCGTTCAAGTCCGGTGACACCATTTCTGCCTGGATAGTAGCCTGACTTTTTCCTGTCTGGCGCGTCTTGAGGATGATATGGTATGGCCCTGGAGGCATCGGCTCGAGAAACTCAACACTTGCGTTAATGGGATCCTGGAAGAGGGCATTTCCGTGTTCGGATTGCATATGTTTCTGCGCTGTTGATATCATTACTGCTAAGCAGAAACCCCCATGGGCAGCTAGAGTTCGGCCAGCTTGAGTTTTGATATTAGCCAGGGCGGCAAAGATGGAAGCAGCTGTCAACTCATACCGTTACCGCACCAATCGGGAGGCACTACGCCGGCATATCTGCATTCCTCGGATCCATTAACTCGAGTTGTCTTGATCGCCTCAAAGAAAGGTATCCTTGGGAACGGAAGCGGCTTCCAACCCGGTGTGACGCTTGGGTCTGAATTGGGTAGATCAGCGATGCCCATTGTGATGCTGTGGATATATTGCAGTCTAAGTTTATATGGCGGAATAGTGAGTGATGAGCAGTAAATTTGGCGAGATTTCCAAATTTTCTAACTTTCAGAACCTCACATTTGCGCGCTCGTACTCTTAAGAACCCGCTGAAAACACCGACGGTTGTTTCGAACCGGATTTAGCTGCGGTCGTGCGTCACCCTAGGCTTCCGGCCTGGCACAGTCCAAGTCCTGGTTGAGATCTAATTCTTCCCCACATGCTTGCGAATCTTGCTGGGGCCGCCCCAAAATCATCAAAGCGTAGACACTGTTAGCAATAATGATGAATGAACAACTTTTTGATTTGACTAAACCGGACTTTAGTATATGCAATGGTTAAAATAAAACCCCATTGATGTTATTGTGCAGTTCTTGTCAGTCGAGCATCTCATATAGGTAGAAATGCGACCGTTTGGCGTGACAGTCAATGTTATCAGTCGCGGATCGTATTGACTTGCTGAGTGAGATTTTTCTTTTGTCAATAACTCCACGAGGTAGCCCAGTGTTTTAAACGGTCCCGGTCTCGTGGGCTGGCAAATCGTGGGCTTTTCTTGGTGCGGATTCGCATTGACGACATCCAATCGGGTGAGCCGGTAAACCCCTGCCTTGGATCTAAACTGGATGAGTGCTTGGTGACTACTTTAAGCTTCATGCGCTGTGGATTAAGTTTAATTATGTGACGTTGGGGTCCAACGCTATGGGGATTTAGATTCAAACGAGAAAGGCGGTAAAAACACCGACGGTATTTTAGAGCACTCATGTGCAAAGTTCAGAAGAAGGTCAAGTAATACAACCTCCATTCGCATCTCGTGGTTGTCGTTGAAGCTAATCTGTCCCTTCTGGAATACTTCAACCATGAACAGCCGACTGAGAGATGGGCCTGGCCGGTTTTCTTTTTAATATCACATATTCCTGCTAAAAATGTTCATGCCAGGCAATTATTCATCCTGATATGGGTACTTTCACACTCGCTCGTGACTGAACCACATGCTGGAGATAGCCTACATCCGTCGGCCCGATGATAAAAAAGGCGTAGTAATCAAGATCTCCGAGGTCGATGATGGGAAATTCTTCAGTTTTCCAAACATCAACTATTGCCCGGCTTACAAATAGAATGGTAAATGGTGATGGCCTTGAGAAGGGAGGCGACATTACATCATATTTAGTCAATAAAAATGTCATATAAAAAAGTTGGACTTTTCGTATTCATGGTCAGCATCACAGCCGTTGATTTCGTATTGCCATATCTCCGCCGAGACGGCGGAGATATTTTGACGCCAACGCTCTAGCTGCCCCACCATCCTCCCTCTCGTTGGCTTCACCACCTCGGTTTCGCTAATCGGTTTCGCGCTTCGGCCTTGGCATTTGGTGATTTTCCGCGTCACCGTTAGTCATTCTTGCCAGTCGAGATGATTCAATTCACCCAGTTCTCCCCTATTTTGCGGCGTGATCTGGCACATTTCGGACATGGACGCTGAACGAAACCCCGAGTGCGACAACATGAGTGCGTCGTCGCCTGCCGTGGCGGTGGCTCCCGCGCTAAGACAGCGAAAGCTCCGGAAAGGCGCAAACAGCTGCTGGTACTGCAAGCGGAGAAAGGTCAAGTGCACCTTCAAATCCGCAACGGACTCCGTATGCGAAAATTGCCAGCGAAGGGGCACCCCATGTGTCGGCCAACAGTATCCCGAGCAGATGTCTGGCCCACAGAGGCCCAAGGGCGACAGGCTTGGCCAAATCGACGACAGAATGGTCAGGGTCGAAGCCATGCTCAGCAGGTTGTCCAATCAGAGTGGGAAAAAGGGCAGCAATGCCTGTAACAATGCCGGCTCAGACGATGACAGGCCTCTGTCAACAATACATGTTTCTGGCCCAACATCGACGAGCCTGGACTTGGAGCTGACGCCACTCCCGACCATATCAAGCACCCCTGCAGTATGTTGCTTCCCGCGCCATGAATAAATCTACGCCATCTTCAGACACTGATCTCTATTACTAGGATGTTGGCGTGCGTGCTACAGTACCTATACATACCATTCTGACACCTGAATCTCAAAGCACTGCCTCAAATCCAGCATCGGTAGCTGATCGCAGTGACCTTAGAGAGCTGACAGAAGCCATATTTGCAGCTTTCCCTTCCAAGAATGATCTCGATATTCTCTGCAAGACTAATCGAAAGCTCTGTCGGGCTTTTGAACAGATTAGCGCCAAATTTCAGGAACATCTGGTGCACAACGGCGCGGATGCCGAACACCTCGACATCGAATGCTACGGCGTCGATACCCATCCTGTTCTTCTTGCAAGACAAATGCTTAGGTTCACTTCTTTCTTGCAACAACTTAAGCTACCCGGGATAGACGGACTCTCCGAAAGCCTTCCCACGATTACAACAAGAATTTCCAACACAATAGCTCGACTTGTCACGTCTAATGACGATCTTGTAGGCACGCTCGAAGGCCTCGAATGCATACTTCTTCAGGCTTCTGTCGAGTCAAACCATGGCAACCTGCGCCGATCATGGGTTGCATACCGACGAGCATTGACAATTGCGCAGCTCATGAGGATAAACAAGCCAAACCATCCTCCCATCCAGCCGATCGAACCAGGTGCAGAAATAAACACAAAGTTCCTGTGGTTCCGTATCGTCTACATGGATCGCTTCCTTTCCTTGCTCCTAGGTCTACCACAAGGCACTCAGGATACCAGTATGGCATCTGATGAGGCTTTCGTAGCCGATACGCCAATCGGAAAGCTTGAGCGAACCCATTGCGCAATCGCATCCCGGATCTTAAGCCTCGAGGACAATTATTCCTCGCCCAGCGATTACGCGACTGTCCGCCAAATAGACGCAGATTTGCTACGTGCTGCAAATACCATGCCAGCAAACTTTTGGCTTCCGCCAACCTTTTATGGACTGGAAAACGACAAGGAGACAGCCTTTTGGGAGACATTGCGTCTTATTGATCAGCTGGTTCACTACAGTCTACTAACCAAGGTCCACCTGCCGTATCTGTTTCGTGCAAGTGTGGATCGGAGATACGAATACTCCAAAATTGCGTGCATCAGCGCAAGTCGCGAGATCCTGTTGCGGTTTATTGCTTTCCGAGGCTTCAACCGAATCGTTTCTTGCTGTCGACCTCTCGACTTTTTCTCTCTCATGGCGGCCTTGACACTTTTACTCGCTCACCTCGAAAGCCATCAGCGTCAAGGTGATGACAACCTTTTGGTTCACCAGCGCCTCAGTGACCGTGCAATGATGAAACAGGTCATTGACGGTATGGATGAAATACAAAAGGTCAACCAAGACTCCTTTAGCAACGAGTTTTTAAGTCTGCTGCTTCGTTTAATGTCAATCGAGGAACAAGCCGCAACGGGAGGAGATTACAGTACCCAGAGTGCATGCGATGGAGAGCAGTCTACTGAAGATCAAGACCCCAACATTATTTTCAGAATGGCTGTTCCGTATTTTGGCGGCATAAGGATTTCACGGGGAGGCCAGTTGTCTCGCGAGGAACCGAACACCACTCGAAAAATCCCAAATCACCCAACCGGTTCCGTACATGTACAGACTGGATTGGTGAACATGGGAGACGACAGAACATCAGCGTATGCTGAGGGACGCGATGCTGAGATGTATTCTATGGAACAGCTGGAGAGACGTGCTTGGGCAGCCAATGCAGCTACGCACCCGGTCCATCCACAACATAGTGGACTAGACAACCCACCTACCAGCGACCCGATAGATCCCCAACTGACGCGAGTAGTCACTCCAGACATTACCATGCAAGAATATCATAACCCCATGGTGACGGCAAATCTAGAAGACTGGGCGTTCCAGGGGGTTGATATGTCGTTCTTTGACAGTTTGATGAGGACAACGGATTCGTCCGAGTTCGATCAAACAGATGGTAACATGTAATATAGAAATTAATGCTAGGTCTCAAATTGACTGGGAGGTAAGATATCAAACGAAATACAAATTATCACGATTTTACGACAGCGGAGTAAAATGTTCTCTCTGCCCCATTTGACGGCTCCAATCCAGAGAAGTGACAATCCTATCAACACTTCTAATTCCTGATAAATCTAAAAAGGTTGCTCAGCTTTCGATCGCACCAAGATTACCTATTCATGTCGCTATGAGGCTAATAAATACACGAACATTGAAAATACAAGAGCTTTTAGGCAGAGGTCCTCCATTGTGCAAACTTGAAGAGCGAAGCGCAATAGGTTATTAAGGGAAGCTGAGTTGCCATTTCTGTATTTTCTTTGTACAAGTAACAGTTAATTTAATAGAGTAGATAAACATCTCAGTCTACTCATCAACTCTAGACCCTGGCGCGCTGGTTCTAGGTGTGGTAACCAGTTTTCCCAGTACGCTTCAGCGAGAGGTTACAGGCATTATCTAACCAACCAAATCTTCTTCGTGCTCTTTTATGAATTCGGATATATCCTTCTCGACCATCGGTGCCGTTTCAAAGGCATCCTGTATCCCTCGCAACTTGTTCCCCAACTCCTCACTTGGTACCCACCCCACCAACGACGTCACCAGTTGACGCGTCACACCTCTGTTACAGTTGGAGCATATCAGCCTTGGCGGGTGATTCTTGGCACTAGCGCAGGGCGCAAAATACGCTATGCTAAACCAGCATGGATCTCCATCGATTGGGGAGTCAAATTCGAGTTGGCAGTTGAGCACTGAAGAGGTGAGCTTCGGCATGGCGGAAAGTGCCTCAGCATACGCATCGATGAATGGCACCAAAGTTTCTTCGTCAACTGCCCCCCGGAAAACATCAACCGGGGTCATGTACGCAAATTGAGCCTCGCGCAAAAAGGTAAAGTCTTCTTCGTGGAGGGTTGAGAGGCTATTCCCGGGTTCTGGACGCGATCTCGGGGGAAATTGCGAGCCATCGTGTCCTGTGAAATACCAGCCTCCAGATGGCGTGGTAGCGTGGAAATCGAGATCAAGAAATCTGAGATTCGGCCAGGGTGCCTCTCCAAGCTCTTGCAGTGGCCTAAGGACTGTGAGATCCATGACGCCAGTGATTTCGAGGCTGACAAGGTTATTCGATATCCCGTGAATTGACAGGCTGAGAGGGTCTGGTATGCCAGGGTCGTGTAAGACTGGTGGAGGAGTCGTCTCCGCGCGATGTCTCCGTGTCCAAAAGTCGAAGTCGGCCTTTTTTAGCTTTGGTAGGGACAGCTTTCGAATATATTCTGCAGCCTCTTCGCGGTTTCGTTTCCGGATATCGGGGAATCTCTTCTCGTCATCATCCATGTGCAGCCTGATAGCCTCAAGATTTGGCATCATGCAGGCTAGGAGTACTTGAACCTTTGGATAAAGATTCCGAAATCCATATCTTTGTCCAGGCCGCAACATGGAGAATTGTTTCACCCTCTCAAGCACGGGGAGCTTTTCGGGACATAGAAAATCGATATATGAATGAAGATATCGGCCTTCGTGAATGCACTCATTCTCATCACCTTCTCCAAAACTCCACGGGGCAATATCTGATGACCAGGGGCGGTCGCTAGGGGACTCGGGCTGGTTGATGGCTAGGTCCAGGCGATATTCGATAGTTTTTGGGTTCTCTGTTTCCCAGGATTTGAGGGTCTGGAATAATAGCAACACAGCTTGTGTGTAGCTCTCGTCATTTGCGGCTCTTTCTGCTGGTGATTCGGCACGCAGGGCGGCTGATTCATCGTACGACGGCAGGAGAACGGTGAAAGTCAAACCAAACAGAAGATTCCTTCTTCCAGGAGTGAGAAATGCAATAAAATCAGACAATTCATCGCTATTAATCTTGATGGACTTGAACGTCAACCTCTCTACCGCAGCTTGCCAGCGGCGGGAGATTGCGGCTAGAGGCGCGAGGGGAAACTCCGGCTTCTCGCGCTTGTCATACGGATCTTTAGGTTTGTGATCTTCGGGCAGGAGATTAAAGACAATCTGGTCAATCAGATCTTGAGGGAGGGTGTCCATGGCTAAATAATAAGCATCTGGCCAGACGTTTATCAACAGGTACCTATAGTACAGGCAAATACATAAAATAATATGACAGTACCCCTGATTGCTGATTGTCATGACCCATGCTAGACCCTACTCTATGAGAGAGTAGGCGGTCAGGGACAGCAGAACGGACAGACCCACTTAAGTACCTCCTAACACTACTAACAAGACCCACCTACCCTAGATAACATCCGCCTCATCTTGACTTGGTTATTTCCCTTTTCCAGTCGCCCAACGTAGGTCAATGTCAAGGAGAATCTGGAAAAAGACTGGGATTTTTCAGGGTAGGGTCCCAAGCTAATTTTAGCACTAATATGACATCTAGTCACAGATTGCAGGGAAGTATGAGGCGATCTGGGAAGTCCCACCAATCATGGAATTGCAAATAAAAAAGGCACCGGGAATATATGTAAGCCAGAAGAGATAGAAATTTTGTGTTATCTGAAGCAGCCTTAATATATCCGGCTTGATTTTCCCAATTTTGCTGCAATATTCTCATCGTCTTGAAAACAGAACTTCAAGACCTGTCTGGGTTGTAAACCACCAATTTCTAAAACTGTAGTTCCTCCCATCATTTCCTAACTTGAGGTTGTATCTGATCAACAACGTAGGTATCAAGTTGGTCATTTCGACCATGCTAATATGTTGGCCGGAGCAGATATGGCGGCCATGGCCAAAAGCGATCATACATCGGTTCATTAGCTTCAGATGTTCTTCGTTGAACTCAGTCTTGAGCCAACGTGCGGGGTTATACATATAGGGATCAGGGAACACTTCTGCGTCATAGTGCAGAATCATGGGATTGATCCCGATCTCGACGCCCTCCCCGATATGGAACCCGTTGACCACTTCGCCACCTTGGGGAGCTTGCCGCCCCAACAGCATGCCGACGGGAGGATGCATACGCAGCGCTTCCTTGATACAGGCGTTCAAGTATGGAAGCTTGCTTGCTTCCTTAAATTTCACAGGTAGCTGAAGACTATGGCGAACTTCCACGCATAGTGTTTGGAGGACCTCGGGGTTCTTGAGCAGCAGGTAGATCACAGCTCTGAGTGCCGTTGCGGTTGTATCGCTTCCAGCAGAGATATTTCCCAACGCGTTGCCATGAATTTCATCGATTGTAATGTTAGAAGGAGATTTCCGGCGGTTGTTGACCAATTGTTGGACAAAGGTTTCCGGCCCCTCTGACGGGGGTCTGGAAAAGCTTGCGTCTGTTTCACGGATAGCAAGATCCATCATCTGGTGCTGTGAGGTATTATTCCCAGCCACCCATCCAGCTAAACGGGGGTTCTTTAGGAGGAATTTATGGCACCAGGGGATCTGCCCAAACTGCGGATAGCGAACACCTTAGCATTCTGAGCAGGGATTCCCGTCGGCTAGTAAGCACTCACGATGGCCATGTAGATAGTGGCAATGTCTAACGCGTGGTAGAGGCGGCGATGGTCCCCCTTTTCAAGATAGTTCATATCTTGCCCAAATGATATCGCAAATATAGCATCCATGGCGTAGTTCTTCAGTACCTCTCCTAAATCACACACAGTCTCAGCATTTGCGTATCCATCGAGCATTTTTAGGAGTCGTTCGGTCACTGGGCTTATCAGCGGCTCCATTTTCACGAGAATGGCCAAGGAGTATGCATTAGCAGCCCCCCTTTTTAGCCTGGAGTGAACATGGCGGTCTTGTGTGCTGAACGGGTCGGGGATGTACTCCCCCTTGTCATCCGTAAACGCCCCAAGCTTGAAGAATTCAGACTTGACAAATCTTGTCGAGATCCCATAGAGTTGATCGACGGCAGCGGCATTGGAGACAGATATAATCCTGGGCGCCACTCGTACGATTTTGCCATATCTTTTATGCAGCTTCATGTCATCAAGATGGCTCATCGACCGATAGACGGACCAGATGCGCGGGATGGTCGATATTGAGTTAAGAAACGGGCCTGGGACTCTCTGAAGACCTTTATGGTACCGATTGAGGACAAAATGGCATACCAGGAGTGTGCAGAGCGCAATCAACAATGGTAACATGGGGGCGCCGGCCCAATGTTGGGCTGCAATGACATCCTGAAGGTTTGCAATTAATGCAGCACTATGCGTGCTCAGCGCAACAAACCTGGACATCCCAAGCGATGGAAGACGAACTGGATGATCAATAGGACAATTAGTTATGTACCTGGCGTGACTGACAAGACCACATTTCTAGATTTCAACTTGCCTGAATCATGAAGTAATTCAATGATTTCTACTCCTCTATCGCGACACACCTAGCAGTCTATGCTGGAAACTTAGTCGCCAAGGATTTGACAAATAAAAATTTAATCCTTTTTGTCCTTTCACCAAGCGCCATCTCCGTCTCGGTAACGCTGGGTGCCAAAGCCTTATCACGATTCGCAGTTTCACTCTACATTAGTCCACTTGACATCAGGGCAAGACTACGAGGCTTCTGGAAAAACTTATGATTTGGCGGAAGAAGTAGCCAATCAGTGCTGGAGGAGTCTCTTCTTCAATATGCCCTACTTCCCCGCACAGAACTCTGCGCAAGCTTCAAGGACATATACCCGCTGAATTCCCGACCCCATGATAATCCTAAAGGCTCAATCGGAGACACTTGTCACAACACACAGAGTTCCGTTGTCAGTCATTGTTAAAATAGCCATGATAGTACTTGACAGAATGTTCCTCTTTGATAGCATGTGTACACGGAAGCGGTTAATTATCTATATATGTGTCAAGAGTTCTAGGAATGAAACCTTGTGACTTTACGTTGCTAAATCTTAGACATATCTTTATTCAAATTCTATGGATTCTCATATAGTTTTTGGAGAATCCAATCCTTTCAGATTTAGCTGCGCAGTATGGTATAAGCGATCCACTAAATTGGGGACTAAATACAGCTTGCTCGTGAGAAAGAGAGAAGAAGCTATAAGACATGAAAAGCTCCTAAGACCCCGCGACATGGTAGCTGACCTTTCAACAAAATACATCCCATATCCGTCAATAAACCCCTGCTTGAAAATAAGGACCCTTTGCAATTTCCCAACTTCACTATGGATCTAATTTTCGACAGAAGCAAGAAGAACCACTTAGCTTTGATTATTCCATTCCGCTCCTAAACGCGCATGTAGATCTGTTCTATCACCTATATTGCCGTGAGGCGCCGATGGCAGGGCGGTTAGGTATAGCATATCACGCCTTGGGAGTGAAATGAACAAATAGGCCATGCTGCGGTGTGAACCATCGATTTTTGAACCCATATTCACTCTCCTTCACTAACTTCATGTCGAACGTTAGAATGAGAGTGGGGATTATCTTCTTGATTTCCATTAGGCTGATCCAGCGCCCGCTACAGGTGTGAACTCCGTGGCCAAAAGTAAAAAATGACCTGTTCATATCCCTGAGCTGATCCTCGTTCGTCTCTGACGGTAGCCACCTCTCGGGACGGAAGCTGTCGGGATCAGGGAACACCTCTGGATCGCGATGAAGGACCCATGGATTGATACCCACCTCTGTGCCAGCGGCTAGTTTGTGACCGCAGATCTCGGCTCCTTCAGCAGGAACAAGGCGAGCGAGCATCATGCCGACTGATGGGTGAAGCCTCAGAGCCTCTTGAATTACAGCAGCGAAGTACGGTAATTTGTTGGCGTCGGCGAATTTCACGGGTCTCTCCAGGGTACTGAACTCTTGCAAAAGCTTGTCGTATACGTGACTGTGTTTGAGAACGTGAAAAAGAACCGACCGCAAAGCGATAGCGGTAGTGTCACTTCCCGCGGCGATGTTACCAAATGCATGAGTCATGATTTCCCGGTCGTTAATAGACGCCGGATCCTTGGCCTGATTCAAGAGTAGTCGTTGTAGAAATGTAATGGGGCCATCCTCCGATTGTTTCTTCCTAGAAGCTTCAATTTCAGATACTGCGAGTTGGAACATTTCCTTGTCACCACCCCCCTCGCCAAAAATGAAGTTGGCCACAAATGGCCGTGCCAGAAGGAACTTGTGCATCCAGGGTACCTGTCCAAACTGGACCAGCCTTCCATTAGAATCATGATAATCAAGGACCAGCAGTGAATAAAAAACGCGTTGGTCTCACTTACAATGGCCATATAGTCACTGACGGTCTCCAAGACACCATACATCCTCAAGACATCACCTTTTTCAACGTAGTTGAAATCTCTGCCAAACGTCACCGCAAAGACTGAGTCCATAGCGTAGTCTTTGAATAATTCGGACATGTCAACCGACTGGCCCGCAAGCTTATGGAGTTTGAGCAATAGTCGATCCGTTACAGGATCAATCCACGACTCCATTTGCATTAAACCGTTTGTTGAGTACGCGTTGGACGCGTTCCTCTTCATTCTGGTATGAACGGCCTTTCGTATATATTAACAACTAAAGTCATGCTAGAAGGGGCTTGAGGGCAGATGATTACTTTGTCCGTGAGAATAAAAGTATCTGGTATCAATCCCTCGTTGTCATAAGTGGAGGACAGCTCATAGAATCGGGACTTTATGAATTTGGTGCCAATGCCGTAGATCTGATTGATCTCCGCAGGGTCAGCGATGGACAGTAAGTTTGGCCCCAGCCGGATTATTTTCCCGTGCTTCCGATGCAAATCAATGTCGTCCTCATGAGATTTGCCATAATAAACCGAAATGATGCGAGGAACAATAGATAGTCCCCTGATTAACGGCCCTGGAATTCTATAAAGCCCCCCTTGAAAGTAGTTATACAAAATGCGCACAGTAAAACTTGCTAACAGCACATAAAACCATTGGGCCTTTAGAAAGGCAAGCGCTTCCTGAAGCATGGTGGTGTGTTATAGGTGTTATGACCCATGCTGACCTTCCTAGCAGATCAGACGGAGTTGCCGGGAGAAGCCCGGATAAACCCACTACAGCAACCAAGGCCACACTCATAA